>CM071636.1:7229367-7494078 GCA_036419045.1 Scirpophaga incertulas
TAAACATTACGCTTCGCTGAAAGAAATAAACATATTTTCGAAATAAATAATGAGTTCTAGTGGCTATAGTCCTTATCATTGGTGTCTTGTGTCTGAATGTAAGAATACAAGTGTTAAAACACCGGAAAAGTTATGGATACAAGTGCCAACAGATTTAAAAATGAGAAATACGTGGTTGAAATTAGCACGAAGAGATCCAAAGTCATTGTCCACAAAAACGAAATACTATTTTTGTGAGGATCATTTCGATGTAAGTATGCAGTTTAATAGCTCATATAAACATGTGAAAATAAATTCTTGTCATTACAAAACTAATATTTTATAGGTTATATTTTTCTGAAAGGAAATTTTAGGTTATAATACCTATGATCGCAAAATAAAGCATAATCGTAAAGTTTTGTTGTTATTAAAGGAAAGTTTGTAGTAGGTATATTAATACTTACATAGATGTTTTGACATTTCTTAATTCCGCAGAACAGAAGTCGGGATTGCAAGCGAAGAATTTCGCCACCATCAATGTATTTATTCGTGGAAGATTAGTACTTTCTGCTTTTACAAAGCCGTCTTCCATGGTCAATATATATAGTATAGGTGCAGAATATCAAGAAACGTGATAGTAATAACTGAGAAACTTCGTTAATCTAATAAATTACACAGTAGACATGTACAACAAAAACCGAGGTTGTTTATTTACAAGTCCAGTGACGTCACAGCGAATGCAAACATGGCGTACAGCGTTTTTGACATTCGAAGCACAGATAAAAAAACTTGTATTTTCAAATTGAAATATTTAATTTATTTTGCAGTTTTATGAATAGAAATTAATATTTTTCGTTTGTTTTTTTCATAAATGAACTATAAAAACATAAATTTAGATTTTATTTTTCATAGTGCGTAATACCCTATTGTTTGGTAACGATTTTTTTCCAATAGGGTAGACGACCACAACTGATTGTAGCCGTTTTATACTATAATTATCTGATTTGAGCAATTTATATCTCAGGAAAGTATGTCAATATATATATAGAAATATCAGTTTAATTATTAAGTTATATTGTTTTTGGATTTCTAAAAAATGAGCAATTATTATTTACGTAATTCTAATGAAACGAACACATTTCTAGCATTCTCGCATTAAATGTAACATTTTTTTAAATATAGAAAGTATACCTATAATTATTATTTGTTTATACGCTCATACAAATTAGGCGAGTTTACTTAGTTATGACGTCACGATTGTAGTGTTTTTAGTATGGAGCGTTTTCGAGCGAGCCGCGACAGCGCCGCAAACATGTCGATGTATCTTCAAAAGTAATAGGCGCAGGTGTACTGTTGGTTCTACAATATTTCTCACTTAAAAGAGTACTCTTATTATGTATTGAATTTAAAAAATTGTCGTCTACCCAATTAATCTATTGTATTATAATAAAAATGTATGGTGGATCCCTCGAGATTATCACTTTAACATTAATAATATTTTACTGGTTATTACATGATCATAGGTAATGGATTGTATGCCACTGCATGTTACTAGCAAACTAGCACGTACTAAACAGTGGCATACAATTTAATATTTTCAAATATTCCTAGAATGCGAAACAGATTCATATTTTTGATTATGCATTTACTTTAAAAATAATTAAATAAATAGAAATATAAACTGTGTTATTATTATCTTATATCTCTTTCTAATAAATCAACAAATAACACTCTATAATATTTTTTATCTGTAAAAATCACAATATTGTTAAGTTGTTGATCAGACAGAAAGATCCAATATGTACTAAGACGTCTATTGTACGTATCCGGTGTGTTGTTAGTTTATGACATACTTTTTCTTTTTGTTCCCCTGAGGAAAATGCATTAAATTGCATACCCCGGCTGTGGCGAGCCGGCGGTTATGTGGGGCTCTCCTCCCCAGAAGGGGGAGGCCTACCCACTAAAAACCTCAGGGATGGCCTTCCCCAGCCATGTAGGTAGCCCCCGGGAACGCCAAGCGACATCCGGAAACCCCAGCCTCCGCTCCCCCGCCGATACAGGGGAGCCTTCCTCGGGGGAGGCTACATTACCTCCCCCGATCTCCACCACCGACGACGCCCCCCGGCCACGGAAGGGGTGTGGTCCCTCCCGGGTCGCCGTATCAGTTTATGACATACTATGCAAAGTCACAGCATACATAATAGGAATTCTACTGGTCTCAATTTTACCTTTATACCTATTTTGTTATTTTTACTTAATAATCACTACGTAGTATAAAACAAAGTCGCTATCCGCTGTCTGTCTGTGCCTATGTATGCTTAGATCTTAAAAACTACGAAATTTCGATGCGGTTTTTTTAATAGATAGAGTGATTCTTAAGGAAGGTTTATATGTATAACTAGCGGCCCGTCCCGGCTTCGCACGGGTGCAGTGAAAAAATGGTTATGGTGGGTTATCCCTAAGAGATAGACATATACCATCGCGGACTTTTTTGTGGATTTTTGTAAGTTGTACAATACTGTAGTACATTATTTTGGTCTATCTCGTAGGGTTCAGCCAGCGTTTGCAATATAAGCGCAAAAAAACGTGCTTATTTACGACATCACATTAGAAACCTTTAAATTTATCAGTGTTTCTCTACTATATTATGCATTTATTATACATACAAACCTTCCTTAAGAATCACTCTATCTATTAAAAATCCGCCGTCATAATCCGTTGCGTAGTTTTAAAGATCTAAGCATACATACGGACATACAGCGAAAGCGACTTTGTTTTATACTATGTATTGACTATGCAAAGTCACAGCATACATAATAGGAATTCCACTGGTCTCAATTTTACCTTTATACTATTTTGTTATTTTTACTTAATAATCACTACGTAGTATAAAACAAAGTCGCTATCCGCCGTCTGTCTGTGCCTATGTATGCTTAGATCTTAAAAACTACGAAATTTCGATGCGGTTTTTTAATAGATAGAGTGATTCTTAAGGAAGGTTTATATGTATAACTAGCGGCTTCGCACGGGTAGACATTACGCTTCGCAGTGTATGCGATGAAAGATATTTTATGGCAATTTTTTTTTACACCTTCGGTTGGTTTTAATCAGAATGTCTAAAGATTTCTATAGTAATCTACCTACTATGTTACTCAGTGATAATGTAGTTTTCTAATAAAAAAAAATAATAATATTAGTGTAGATAACATTAAATAGTGGAGCAATACTGTTATTTTTGAGATTTCTAATGTGATATCGTAAATAATTGCATTTTTTCCCGCGTACATTGCAAACGATTATATACTACGTTCACAGTTTTTCTGTAGTGTATTTAGTATCAGCTTTGGACCCGTGCGAAGCTGGGGCGGGTTGCTAGTTTATACTAAAGTAGATTTTTTTCTAGAGGTCACTCATTGTTCTGATCAGTGGTTATTGTGTTGTAGGTTGGGCGCAGTTGGTCGACAAAACCCTGGCACTGTGCAAGATGGTGGACCGACGCATGTGGCAGTCCATGTCGCCGCTCAGACAGTTTAGGAAAATGCCGGAGGAGGTAATCTTTTATCAGATTAAGCTTTCGAGATATTCTAACAAGAAAACTTATAAATAGTGCTCGGAATAGGTAGTTTAATATTATGTACTTGCAGAAAGAAAATCAATATAAGTCACATGGATAAACCTAACTTTCTATTTTTATTTGCTCTTCGTTTCTTTACGCTTTCATTGTAAAATTTTATGTTTACAACTCATTATTACAACAATATTTTTACAATCTCTGAAAATAGTAATCACAGTCAGTACTAAAAAGTGTCAATGCATCAGCTTCACACGCAAAGCCAGACCAATTAATTTCATCTACAACTTCAATAATCTAGCTGTTCCACGATGCTAAGTTGTTCGTGATCTGGTCTATTTTGATACTAAAATGTCAATGTCCTATCATATTGAGACAATTGTCTCTAAAGCCTACCGTAATTTAGGATTTGTTATCCGTATATGCCGCCCTTTCAATAGTGAACTACGCTTGAAAATAGTATATTACGCTTATGTTCGAGCATACTTGAGTACGCCAGTTTATTTGGTCGCCCTGTTTTAGCAAATATATTAAGAACTTGAGAAAGTGCAAATAAAGTTTTCTAAAAAACATTTAAATGGTAAATACAATAAATATACTAATAGTAAGTCTTACTTGGAACTGTGTCGTGGATACAATATTTTCACTCTAGAAGAACGTCGACAACAAATGGATATGGCATTGCTATATGATGTTGTCTGTAGTGGGTTGGATTGTCCAGAGCTTGTTCAATAAATCTTTTTAAGAACACCCAGACGTCGCACAACTCATACCTCCGTGTTCCATGTATCACATCATCCCACTAACTACGGAAAAAACTCGGTATTTACAGGAATCGTTGCAACATATAATAAATTATTCCAAAAAATTTACCCCTTCACAGGATCCAAACATTTATTTATTTCTAATATTAGAAATTCCATTCTGGGCCTTTATTAATTGTAATTGAGTTTTCGTTCAAATAATTTGCATAATCTTTATGTAAAAGTAATGGAATTGTAGCTGATTTAATTCAAGGTAAGATTGTTGATAATAGGTGGGTAAATGATTTACGGAAATAATAAAAAGTAAATTGATAAAATTTATTATAATTTGTTAATGTAAGTATAAGTGTTGATTTATGCGTATTATTGTATTTTATGTAGTATATGAATATATTTATCTGTATTATATGTAGTTGCTAATTATGTATGGTTAACAAATTACAATGTAGGTAGTTTGTAGCTATAATAATAATAAAATAGCTTGGTATAACTATTTTAACCGTGGATAACTATAATTGGCTTATAGAAAACTACTAAGTTGTAATGTAATAATGTAAATTCCTGTTGTTATCCCAAATAAATAAAAATATTCATGCTATTGACGACGACCTCCATAGTCGAGTGGATAGTACACCGGTTTCAAGGTGTCGCCATCTCTGAGGTCCCGGGTTCGAGTCCCGGTGGGGGCAGATGTTTGTGTGATGAATGCGAGCATTTGTACCTTAGTCATGGTTGTTGATATATATTTCTATAAAAATTATTTATATATGTATAATATATGTATGTCTATCCGTTACCCTAGATCCCATAGCACAAGCCTTACAGAGCTTAGTTTGGGCTAGGCTAATTGGTGTAAGTGTAACAAATATATATATATTTTTTTTATTATTGATGTCACAAAATCGCAAGTATATAAAATTAAACTACCTGTACCGAGCATACTTATTCCGAGCACTACTTATAAATAACACAGCACAACTCATATACGTTCTTATTATTCAGGCTTAAGTCAGTTGCGCTCAACCAGTGTGGATTCGTCGATTTCACCTACACTTTGTGTATTTCTTCGCAGGTGTATGCAGTTTGCCTCATGATGTTTTCTGTCATCGTAGGTGCGTCGGATAAATGTACAGACATCAACACGTCAAGCTTTACACTTGCACTAGAAAAACGGCAGCACCTGCTGCTTTGTGTACATATAAAAGTCGAATTACGAAAAATTTACATACACATGACGTTTATACAGTACTAGCTGACCCGTGCCCACTTCGTTGGGCATAATATTAATAATCCTTTTTTAGTACAGCGTGTTATATTTTAATTTCTAACTGTAATATTAAAAAAACTATTTTTTGTAACTTAAATATAATAGTTAGACATATGCTGTCGTTGACTGTTTTGTACGCATTATCAAGCTCCACATTCTTTCTCTAGAACTCAAAAACATATCTTTCATAGTTAAGGCAGCGTTCGTAAGCAACGCTATCATTCGACCGTTTTTTCTCAGATTCATTTTGCAAAACGGACTACCACGTTAAAGCCACTAACACTCAGCAATAATGTGGCTTTCTATTGGTGAAAGAATTTTCAAAATCGGTTCAGTAGATCCCTAGATTACCCCTTACAATTTAACAAATATACAAACACACAAACTTTACTTCTGTATAATATTAGTATAGATAGGAAACATCTTGAGGTATCCTGCATACACCTGCGAAGATAGTCTACAGTGTTTGTATTTGTGGTCAACCAATTCTACCTATTTCTACCTTGTCATAGCTAAGGTAGAGCAGTGCCCCTTGGTGGGGACGTATATGAGCGTGATGATGTACGTATTGACCTTCCTTGAGTTTGGTTGAACCGCACCATATAAAAAATTATTATTAAAATTTTAGATAGTAAAAAAATTGGAGAAGAAGAATTTCCCATGGGAGAAACTGTACGAGCTAGGACCCAACGAGATTGGTGAATTGGTCCGAGCCCCGAAACTAGGCAAGATGATACACAAGCATATTCACCAGTTCCCTAAACTTGAACTTTCTACTCACATCCAACCTATCACGAGGTCTACACTGAGGGTGGAATTGACCATCACTCCAGACTTTAATTGGGATGAAAAGGTAGGTTTAACATATCCATACATACTATATATATATATATATTATATATATATATATTATATATATATATTATATATATATATATATACACCCATCACATATATCAAATATGCAGTAATAATGTAACGAATTGTTTACGGCGTTGTCAAGTAATAGCAAAATCCTGTATATTTAAATATCTCTGATATAATACTGTTTTATTCTTGATACCTAACTAGGATTTGTTATTGCTGTTCATTATTGTGTTAGTTATTATATCAACACCGATGCTCGTAATTTGTATCTTGTTATACCATATTTGTGCGTTGACAAGCTTTATTACTAACTACTAAATATCATATCTACATTACTGCATAATATTTAAGTAATCAAAATTAATATTTGCACAATAGAAAAAAGCAAAGGACGCTGTGTAGTTGGGATGTAATCGAAACAATGTACCTACACAAGTTGAACATAAAAAACATCTTAATAAATTAAACAGAAAGTAATCTACATAAAACTAAAAAAATAAAACCTAGATTAATAAAAAACTACCAAACAATCGCATGAATAACTAATAATAAATTCAACGTTCAAAAATGCTTATCATATTATCTAACATTTATCGAAATCTACACTAATAAAGTTAGAAAGAGCACAGAGGACTATCCTGAAATGTGTAGAAAACCGTTTAGATTTCCAACCACTCAACTATATGGATTTGTTAGAGTATTGACTGTTAGACAGATTTTCATTCTCAGGACAATATTGCGACAACATTCTACTCTTCCCCAACAATGTAACGATCCTTCAAAGCGTCGACAGAGACCTCCATACCCTCCAATACCTTGTAGAACAAGCTTTGCTATGCGATAAATTGCCTCAACTTGTTGCAGACTATATAATAAGATAAACTCGCAATTAAAGATACTTAATAAATTTGACACGAAAAACAAGTTGACACCGTGGTTACAGACGCAAACTTACGGTGAGATTGAGTAAATCATAATGTAACACATTATAGTTTTCTCGGTCTCACTGTGAGTTTGTAACTTTTTAACTTTATAGGCTTACACACACATACAACGCAGTACACACAAAATGTAACATCTACATATCTAACACACGATAACATTGTAAGTGAAAAAAATGTCTATTTGCAATATTTTCTAACATATTTTTTTCTTTATTATATTGTTTTAGTCTTAAGTCTCAGATATTTCGTGTCATGACTGATCTCACTGTACATGACTTTACCGAACCACTGACTTTTGTAATACAGGCTTGATCTAACATAAAAGTCAGGACACACTGTCATAAATTATAAGCCATTTATATCTTAATATAACTGATTTAAATATTGTAATCTGTCTTTGGGGCTTGAATATATAAATTAATATTGTTATAAAAAATAAGAATATTTCAGAAACATGTAATACCAAACACTATTTTCCTAATCTATTTTTAAGGTATTTTTTCTATGAATTTAAAGTGTTATAACTAGAGATCGGATAATCGGATGCATATTTACCTAAAGTTAATTTTTGGCTAGTAGTTTCAGTTCCCCGTGCGATTTATGAATGTACGATAGTGAGCTAGTTTGACTAAAACAATAATCAATTAAATAATTGAATAATAAAACAGAAATGGTGCCCGGGCGTAAGTATGGTCTAGTATCTCACTCTGAGTTAACTTCCGATTTAATGAGTGTGAGTGAGACGGCAGTTGTGAGCAAGTACAGACTAGTGTTGTAACGGAGGCCTTCTTAACGGAGGCGGAGGCGGATGCGAAGGCGATGAGTTTCACTTCCGCGGATGCGGAGGTCAACGGAGGCGGAGGCGAAGGTGAAAGATCATCGTCTAATTTGAATCTGTTTTCTTTATTATATCCGTCAATTAAAATTTTTCATATCATGAGGTTACTATTGCTGTGGTCATTTTCAGTTTCCTCTTCACTGTCACTGCGATTTGTCAATATGTCAGCCAGATTCGAATGCACGCTTTGTGTTGGTGAAAATATCTGGAAGCTTGTACTGCCTGGTTCATCATGCATTTGGGTTTGATTCTACTCCAGCTTTTTTGGCAGCACGATTCGTTCCATTTAGCGCGCTGCGCGCGACGCTCACGCGGTGTTACTCTATGATAACGTAAATAAAACTCCGTTACAACTCCGCAAAAATTGTGCGGAGGCGGAAGCGGAGGCGAAAGTACGATTTCTTGCGGAACTTCCGCAGTAACGAAGGCGGAGGCGAAGTTCCGTTACAACCCTAGTACAGACTACTAGCGACCGGATTCCTGCCTTAACTAACCTTCATGTAACGTCGTTTTTAAGCTCATATTACCGACTAGTTTTGCATTACCAAAATGTTCTACAGTACCGGAATTCCGGGATTTTTATTTATGGAAATAAAATAAAAAGACGGTTCCATACTTTGTCAAAAACTAAATTAGGTAAATAAATAAACATCCGGCTATCCAATTCCGCAATCCCGGGTTTTTTATTTAACAAAACAATAAAAAGCCGTTTCCATACTTTGTCTTAAACTAACTTTAGGTAAATATGCATCCGATTATCCGATCTCTAGTTATAACCTAAAAATATATACAACGATGTTGTGAATAGTCGTGCAATAATTTAACTTACTTGCACTTTAATGTACTATTACATGCTTACTCATAGGTTCACGGTCAGTCGGAAGCCTTCTGGATCCTCGTAGAAGACGTGGATTCGGAGGTAATACTGCATCACGAGCACCTGCTTCTCAAGCACAAGTACTGTCGGGACGAGCACAGGGTCAAGCTGTTCGTGCCGGTGTTCGAGCCTCTGCCGCCGCAGTACTTCCTCAGGGTGCTGTCTGATAGGTGAGGAGATGGAAACAATAAGGTTTATTAGCAGCTGCGACATATTAACTGAAAAACAAAATGTTTACAGCGCAGCCACTGAGAGAGTGCGTTTCTGACAAGTAATAAAGGAATAAAGTTAATTGTAGATACAATTTACAAGGTATACGAAACATGCTGTCAAAAATGTATTCTCTTGATTAATCCTTACTAATATTATATATCGGAAAGTGAGTTTGTTTGTTTGTTCCACTTTCACGCCGTAACTACTGAACCGATTGCTTTGAAATTTTGCAGACGTAAAGATAAAAGTCCGGATTAAATAATAGGGTACTTTCTATCCCGGAAAAATCGTCAGATTCCACGGGATGCGCAATAAAGGCTTCGCTCAAAAACTACTGCACAGATTTTCATGCGGTTTTCATCAAAAGATAGAGTGATTCTTGAGCAAGGTTTTGCGGTATTTTTTATCTCGGAAAAACGGATAGTCCCACGGGAAGCGCGATAAAACCTTCGCGCCATAAACCGACTTCTGCGCATATGTAGTCGTGGGCAAAAGCTATGACCTTTAACCTTCTATAGACCCAATCCCGAACTCCACGCGGGCGAAGCCACGGGCAGAAAGCTAGTCTAAAATAAAATGGAAATTATTTTTTTCACATTTCACCAATTCTGATAGTCGCAATAATTGCAAAATAAATGCGATATAAGTAATTGACAAAGCTGACAGTTACAGCATGTTATCGTCACCTGTCAGAGTTGGTGAAATTGGATTATGAGGCAATTAATAAAAATTGAGACATTTTTGAACAGATGGATAGGCTCGGAAACTCAGCTGCCAGTGTCGTTCAGACATCTGATTTTACCGGAAAAGAACCTGCCCCCCACAGAACTCCTGGACCTCCAACCGTTGCCGATATCAGCTCTGAGGAATTCCGCGTACGAACAGCTCTACTCGGAGACCTTCCCGCAATTTAACCCGGTGCAAACGCAGGTCAGTATAAAATCGGCTTAATCTACAGACTAGTGATTGCAATCCGGCGTCATTTATAGTCCGGCCGGATACGACCGGATTGAATAAATCAAGATTTTCGCTTTTTAATACAAAATAAGTGAGTTCATCAAGTGTCACTGCACTTATATGTAGGTAGTTTATAAAAAATAAATCACAAATATATAAAATCGACTTTATTTCTTAACCAATGTTAAGACAAATATACATACATACACTCACGCCTTTTTCCCATGGGGGTAGGCAGAGATTACGTCTTTCCACTTGCTACGGTCTTTACATATCTCTTTCGCTTCATCTACTTTCATAACATTCCTCATACATGTTCGACGATTGCGGATACTTCTGACCTGGCCTTTTTTGAGGACACTTTCGACTTGTTCGAAATATGTTCGCCTAGGTTTTCCTCGTCCCGTATCTCCACTCACTCCAGCTTCATAAATCATTTTGGTCAGTCTACTTTCATCCATCCGTTCCACATGCCCAAACCACCCAAGCATCCCTTTCTCTATTCTTGTCACGATATCCTCTTTCAAACCACATTTCTTTCTAATCACTTCATTATACAATCTTATATGTAAGACAAATATACAACAAGAAAACAATTAAAATTTAGTAGTGTAGGTAACTAGTAATAATTTTACGACGTAACGAGTAGCTCAGTCTTTCTAGATTTCACATTCACAGATCAATTTATAAGTAACAATATTAATTATCAAGTAACTATAATATCTAATAGATACAATTAACCTTACGTAATTAAATGAAATGAGATCAAAATCATTTTTAAAGTATTTGAGAATGCTAACAAACAAGTCTTATAGGTATTTATGATTATGACAGATACCATCATGATTACTAACTGCTAGCACCGGATCCGGTCTTCGGATCCGGTAACCTTTAAATGACGCCAGATCCGCCGGATTACCGGATCCGTTTTTCCGGATTGCAATCCCTACTACAGACTGTATATTTACAAAATTAAGAAATGAACTAAAGGTAATATCAAAATTGATTCTAGCATGTTTAAATTTAACTAACACACTGACTTAACACTGAGTGCGGACTTCTCAAGTAAAATTCTAAAGCAAAGTAGTTCTAAGTTTTCCAACTATCAAGTTTTATCATCTTGTTGGTGTGAAATCCTCATCTTTGTGCGATAACCATCTGTGTTCTAGGATCGATGATGATTATCACATGTTGTTCAATCCTTATAGTTAATATTAGTTATTGGTGGGTAGTCAAATAATTAGCTCCTACTAATAATGTCTGTCGGCCATTTTTTGGGACCGATGAGTCTTCTTCTATCTGCGCGTCGCATGAGGTAGACGTTCTGCCTTCGTTCTTCTCGTGTGAAGTTAAATGGACGTTCCATGTGCTGTGAATAAACTCTGTGAAACGTTTTCATCAACAATCAACAATCCTTGATTCTATCTATGCACACACGCCACCATCCTGGCCATAAGACCGCCAGCGTGTCGACCATTATCCTGGAAGAACTGGCAGTTAAGGTTAGTGGAGTACATTTTTCTACTCATTAATTTCTGGTAGTGCTGTAAGGATTGAAGATATTTCTCATTTCAAAATTACATTATACAGTCCACAATTAACTTACCAGCGTTATTTCGGATTTGTGACGTATATTGCGCACACATGTTGTTGGAATGTGCCCGAAACTCTTGAGCTAAGAAAAAGACTCCTCGTGGGAATGGATCTGGCTAATGGAAATATAAATTTAGCCATAAAATTATACATGTTTGTTTGCTTGACCTTTGAGGATGCAAACAATGTGTATGTTATCAAGATGCTAGGAGAGATTTAATTAATAGATTAAAAATTAATATTATGGATGTTGATATGTTCCACAGTATTCTGACCCAGCCAACTTCCAAAGAGGCCCATATGTTATACTGTGTACTGTGCGACTACCTTAAGATTAACTGTGATTGTATATGTTCCGTATTGTGTATGATAATGTATATGTTCCGATAGGACTGACATTTCCATAAGTCCTTTCAAAATAAATAGAAAAAAAGATATATTTGTGTATGTAATAATTGTGTGTGTCTGTTATGTAAAAATGTGATTATCCCTATGAGGCTGACATGTTCAACCAAAGTGTTCAAAGCCTCGTTAAAAATTAAGAATAATAAAAAAGGTAAAATTATTATATCGAATAATTAGACTTATTACTAATCAGGCGGACCGTAGGCCTGTTTGCCACCATCGTGGTATAAAAAAATAGACTTACATATTCATTTAACTGCATTTAGTTTTTTGTTGGTTGGCTTCCCACCGGGTGGACTAACGATGGGGTAAATTTCGCAGAGGTACTGGAAGCAGTACAGGGTCGATTGGCCTATGTCTAACAGTGGGGGTCTATTAGCTTAAATGATAGTGATTTCGAATTGTAGTCTATGAGTTTTGTAGATAATTAGCTCTTACAATAATCCGTCGATAGGAATTTTAGTAAAGGCAGCTTTTTTCTCTCACGGCACAAATATTAGTAAACTCTTAACAATTTGATTGGGAGAGCTTTTAGTGTATGAGTGTTTTCGTAAACTTTTAAATGATTTTATGGCAGTGACAATGTCGAAAACATACTCAATATGAATTATTTTATTAATACGGTATACTCCATTAATATATTATATTTGATATGTTTATTATTAGCCAATTTTTGGCCGACTTAACTATGAGGTGTATGACCGTAAATTAAAGAATAAAAAAATACTCCATTAAACTTTATATAAGTAAATATAAAGGCATTCCGTGTGCTGGCTATTTTTATGTAGAAAATCTTATATATAAAAATGAATCGCAAAATGTGTTGGTAAGCGCATAACTCAACAACGCCTGGACTAATTTGGCCAACTATTTTTTTTTATGTTTGTTGAAGTTCAAGGATGGTTTTTACGGAATTCAAACTAATTATCGGAAAAACTTAAAAACAACCCTTTTTCCCATACAACCGTTTTCTAACTAAAACGTACAGTCAATTTGAGCATTATTGTTTTGTATAAAATTATATTGCAATCACTCATTGTTGTCTTTATTAACGCTGTATAAAGTTGAAAATTAATCACACCTATTAAAACAGTGTGCGTGTGTGCGTTGGAACACAGAATACATCTTTGGAGGATTTAATGTCACGTACCAAAATTGAATAGTCACAAAATGTTATAGTTCATTTGGACCTTTTTGCAATTAATTATTTTATGTTTACAATGCCCTACCACCAGGGTGACGGTTCTGTACAGGAGAAATTTTTGCCCTGACTATAAAATAAGTAGGAACAAAAAACTGCCACTTTACAAATCTTTTTGATAGGACGCAGTCTGTCGGGTCCGCTAGTTCACTATAAATTTTGATAGTTGGTGTTAGTAATCTTTTGACCTTTGCCTTAATTTAATCACGTGCATTACTCTGATTCCATTATTTTATTCCCTTAAATCAATAATCGAATTAATTCGGTGAAATTTGATTATAAAGGACGCTTTTTTAACTCTTTGTATTGTCGATATAGGTGTTCAACGCAGTGTATAACTCGGACGATAACGTGTTCGTCGGTGCTCCAAGCGGTTCCGGCAAGTCGGTGATAGCCGAGCTGGCGTTATTGAGGCTTCTGTCGACCAACGCCGCGGGTAGAGCCGTGTATCTGCTGCCGAAGGAAGCACTCGCCGATATCGTGTTCGCCGATTGGTACCACAAGTTCGGCGCCAAGTTTAATCTCAAGGTAAGAGAATGAGGATGATTGCTACGAATAGTAGTGGATAAATGCGCGGGCAGTGGAGTGCTGCAGTATAATAATATGGTAGAGGGAGAGGGAAGAGAGGGGGTTTGGGGTGTATAATGAAAATATACCCATTTTACGATCATACTCGTTGCTTATTTAAACAAAGAATATGAAGGTAGAAATGGGGAATATGTTGGGAGAGCGAAGTTAATGTTACTAAGGCTTCTAGCTCTATATCACTCGCCGACATTTTGAATTTATTTAAGAGTTGGAATATATTTTTTAATACAGTTGCTCAAAAAGTGGCGTATTGCAGGGACGTGTAGCGTTCGGGATCTGGGCTATTTCACACTCGTGCTTTTTTTTGCCTTTCCCGAACACGTGCGTTTTCTTTCCCAACTGTCAAAATAATTTCTATTAAAAAACAACCATGAAGAAATAGCTATGCTTCTTGGTCTGCCGGATGCTGAGTGTTACACTGGGCATTTTTGGCAATTTTGGCAGATTCAGGAGCCAATTTGACGTCCTTAAACCGACTAGGTGGTTGGAAATCGGACAAAGTTGCAGAAAACTATATTGGTGATTCATTAAACAACAAACTAGAAACTGGGAAAAAGATCACACAATCCATTAATTTAAGGTCCAGTCCGTCTCCTTCACATGCTGAAGAGAATGTTCGTCCATCTACGAGTACCTTCGTTGATAATGATAATTCATCAGATCCAATTCCATCAACTAGCAAACGCCATTGTATGACAAATATACATGAACAATCATACGAAATTAATAATAGTTTGTCTCAAACAGTAAATATGCAACCTTAAACTCCCCAGTTAGTATAAAAAACTGTACCAATTTCAATGTATATGTGAATTATAACTTTTATAAGAAATAAATGATTTGTTAATTGAGTTTATTGTGTTTTTATAATTTGATTAAATTGCTTAATTTTTTCGCAACTGTATTAAAAATAGTCGTTCAGTACACGTACGGAACCGTCATTGCAACTCGTTCCGACTGACATTTGTCGGAACTCTTTGCAATGACAGCCATTCCGTACTAGTAATGAAATATACTATTGCGAGAACTTAAGCAATTACGGTTGCAGCCAGCCTCGTCCATCTGTTATCTGGTCAGAAATATTTGATAATAGTTTGAAATTGTGGAAAACGTAGTAGTATAAGAAATTGGAATTGTAGTAATGAAATATTGTCCCTGTTGACAAATTGACGTATTATTTAATGTCTGATAAGGTAAGTTTATCGTAACTAGAGTTTCTCTGCGAGAATTCTCGAAGCGAGAATTCCCGAGAAATTTTGCCTTACTCGAGACGAGAAAAAAGTGGTCGAGAAATGAGTCAAAAATTTTTAAAACAATACGAAACAGACTATCAGATAACGCTTTAAATGCCCTCGTATTTTTGAAAGCTTATTTCCTAAATAATAAAAATACCTAGTGGGCTAGCTTTTGCAGCAGTTTCCTGTTTATATTGTGATTATAATTAGTCTGATTATTAATTATTTATTAGATTCTTAAGTATACTTACGTAACAGAAAAATTATATTGAAAAGTTGGACTAAAATAAGTTACCTGTACCTTATTGTTATTCATTGTAATTATGAAGCTAGTCTGATTGTTTGATTTTTATACCTAATTCAAAAATTGTCGTTTCCATTATACATTTTAATAGAAAAGTTTGTAGTACAGACAGACTAAAGTAAATTATATAGTATTTAATGTAAGGTACTAAATTATATTGTGGTGACATGATGGCATTGTTTTTAGAAGATATTTTATTTGTTTTTCCCAAAGATGAATACTATTTAGTCCTAAAATTGTGTGTAGAAATAATAACAAAGGATCTCGCTAGATTTTATTTCGTTTAATAAAAATTTTGTATACTTGCTTAAGTTAAAGTCAATTGAAACTAATAATAAATGTTGTTGATTGATAAATATTGTTGAATATTGCATAAAAAGCGTAGTTTTATTGTCAAAACACACATATTTTTAAAAATTTCTCTCTATTTCTCGGGAAATAGTGGTCGAGAATTCTCGTGCTCCGAGAAATAAAAAAGCTCGAGAATTGAGAAACCCTAACCGTACCTTGTTGTCCCAGGTCGTCCAACTCACTGGTGAGACGGCGACGGACCACAAGCTGCTCAATAAAGGGCAGATTATCATAACCACAGCAGAGAAATGGGACGTGCTCTCCAGAAGGTAAGTGATGTATGCCTTGAACAGAGATAGGACACAGCGCTTATATTGTTTCAATATGAAGAAGCCTTTTCTTGCTAAAAACTCTGCAATATTAGTAATTTCAGTCGGTCCAATGTGATAGAAAGTACTGTATTCACTTTTTATTTGTATAAGATATACAAGTACGCGACATAAATGTAAACCTTCCTGTCAAATCATTTGTGCCATAATATGTCAAATATTGTTTAGTACGTAAAATTTTACACTTGTAAATGCTACAGCTTTTCTAAGTTATAGATTTTATACTACTTTACGACAGTTACTATATAGCAGTATATAACAGAATAAGGTGTTATCAAGTAATACATAAGTATTAAAAAGATTGATAGGGTTGTGAAGAGTAAGAATTTTACTAGTTTGGTGTAATTGTGAAAAGTGGAAGGTTTCTATTGTTGCCATTTTTCCATCTTCCATTTGTTCAATACGTTTAATATGAACAAAGATAAAATACTGTATATATTTTTATCTACTATCATGCTATTAATCCTCTATAAAAGAACCTATTAGCTTATTGCCAACATTAAAACACTCAATGATATTATGACCATTATATCATCCAAACGCATGATATTGTGAATTTAAAAAAAAAAAAAACATTCTCATGCAATTACATTTTCACCGCCAGATCGCTTAAATTTTGAAAAAAGAACAATAAATTGTTTACTAATTCGTAATTTCGGATTCTCGTCTTATCGTGTTATGTTCAAGTGCATTTCAATAATGTACGATCCAAAATGTAAATAATTATTACAATAAATAATTCTTTTACTTATTAAGGTTTGTTTATTTTACATGTTTCGCAATTAGGTTTTTCTTTATTAATTTACATAGTTCTTACAACACCGTACAACAGCCTATGGTATGAGAATCTTTTATAGAGGATTCACATCATGATTGTAGATAAAGTCTTGTATGCAACTGTTATAATTAGGTATTAAAACACTCATGTGATACTATTATTATTCCATTAAACTAACCCACATTCGTGTTTTAATACCTGATTATACAACAGTTGCACAAATAACTAATATACCAGTTATATAAACTTGCTTTAAATGAATTTCTATTATGTATATAGATATATTTTGAAGATTCTATTTGCAGAACACCTAACTAGTTATGGCAATAACGACTGTTTTGTAATAACGAATAACACTGTTGTGTTATTTTCCTATAACTGTTATTGTAAACTGTTGTCTGTTATCCTGTTATATTGCTGTTTTGACAAATGTTATTGAGTACTATTGTTATTGTAATTATAGCTAGTTATTCTTAACAATGAACTTTCCTTCATACTTTTTCAGGCTTAGGACTGTCAGAATATTGGCAGTAATTTAAATTACTTAAAACTCAAATAAATTAATATAATATTTTGATGTATTCAAAAGTTCATTGATCTATACATAATTTGTTATTTACATTCAATATTTACAATATTCTTCCATTTCCATTTATTTACAATATCTACTCTAATTATTTATTAGTTACTTCAAAAGTACACGACACTAATTATTGCAACGATCACACAACTGTAAATAATGCGTAACTAAAAAAATGACAACAGCTTGGGCACCAGCAAGCCAGCAACAGTTTACCTAATTGTTATTTCAAATCACACTGTAAAGCGAAATGAGTCTTAATTGTCATACGAGCGAAGGTACAAAATTGGGAATGTGGTATTAGTAAAATTACTATAAGAAAAAACAATTAGGAACTTTATTGCCTTGTGAGAAAGGTTAATATTATAAGAATAAGCAGTCAGGCAACAGAGCGAGCGCCTACGCCTACACAACGGTTTCAAGTGGCAACAACAACAATGCGACTAGGCGATTCTTTTGTCAAAAGCAACAGCAAGATAACAGTATAAGCCGTTGTTAAATAATGTGTTATTCGATATCTCTTATTGAAATAACGACCATTACTACACCTAATAACATAGTATTGTCCTGATAACAGTAATTTTTGTTCACTTAGTATCATTCATCCGAAAATGCATTGATGACTGGATTGGTTTGTCACTACAGATGGAAGGTGCGCAAGAGCGTGCAAAGCGTGTCGTTGTTCATAGTGGACGCGTTGCAGCTGCTCGGCGGCGAAGAGGGACCTGTCTTGGAGGTGGTCTGTTCCAGGATGCGGTACATCGCCTCGCAGATAGGTGAGACGTTCCGGATACGTACCTCAACATGTGAAGATCGGCTCATTTGCAAGAAACCAACAATTATGCTTTTATATAATAAACAAACTGGTGCCAGCGACTTAGTCTGCACAGATTGTATATTTTAGCATAATTCCGAACATTTTCACATTTGTTCACCTTTTAAACCTTCTCTGGACTTCCACAAATAATGCAAGACCAGAATTAGCCAAATCGGTATATATGTATATATATTTACACTAATATTATAAAGAGGATTTACCGTGGGAGAGCCATGCTTCGGCACGAATTGGGCCGGCTCGACCCGAGTGATACCACGGCCTCACAGAAAACCGGCGTAAAATAGCGCTTGCGCTGTGTTTCGCCGAGTGAGTGAGGGTACCGGAGGCCCAACCCCCCTTATTCCCCTCTATTCCCCTTATTCCCCCTATTCCCTTTTAAAAGGCCGGCAACGCATCTGTGACTCCTCTGGTGTTGCGGGTGTCCATGGGCAACGGTTATCGCTTACCATCAGGTGATCCGTTTGCTCGTTTGCTGCCCTATGCTATAAAAAAAAAAAAAAAGGAAAGATTTATATTAAAAAAAATATATAGGCTATATTTATTACTAGATTACTATATAAATCTTTAGAAATTCTTATTAAAACCAACCGAAGGTGTAAAAATATTAGCCATAAAATGTCTTTCATCGCGTATACTGCGAAAAGTATTAATGATGAATGTTGCCGACGTACTTTTATATTATTAAACTAGCTGACCCGTGCCCACTTCGTTGGGCATAATAGTAATAATCCCCGAAGCGAGCACGAACGCGAACCGAATTAAACCCGAAGCCATCGCGCGCCGTCCGCTGCTTTGGCCTTCACACTTATGACGATGAGTTTACTTGTTTTCATAGATTCATAATTTTTCGTAATATATGACTAATAAATATGACCTAATGATTTGAATTATTTTATTAATATAAATAATTAAATTGTCTATGCTAATGTTAAAAAACATACTTTTTGTAATTAAATATAAAAGTTAGACATACGCTGTCGTTGACTTTTTTGTAGGCATTTTCAAGCTCCACATTTTTTTCTCTAGAACTCAAAAATATATCTCTCATAGTTAAGGCAGCGTTCGCAAGAAACGCTTTCATTCGATTGGTTTTTCTACGATTCACTTTGCAAAACGGGCTACCACATAAAAGCCTTTTTATTTTTCGGTTTTTTATATAACCTATGACACTCAGCAATAATGTGGCTTTCTATTGGTGAAAGAATTTTTAAAATCGGTTCAGTAGATCCCGAGATTGCCCTTTACAATTTAACAAATATACAAACACACAAACTTTACTTCTTTATAATATTAGTATAGATAAAAACACTTAAAAAAGTGTTTTAAATACAAACGTACTCTTTAAAAAAAGAGTACGTTTGTATTGGGCAACTATAATAATGACAACGACATAACAAAACAATAGCTATTATAAAAAGCAAAAAATACAAAGACAAATTACATATAAACTTTAAATAAACTGCCAGTCCGCAACAATGAATGATGAAAAACTTTACGAGACCATATGTCTAATTATTGTAGTTGGTAGTAGAGAAACACTGATAAATTTTGAGGTTTGCATGTGATGTTGTAAATAAGCACGTTTTTTGCGCTTACATTGCATACGATTATATACAACGTTCACAGTTTTTCTGTAGTATATTTATTATCAGTATTGCACGCTTGCGGAGCCAGATCGTATAATACAATTGTCATTTTTTGTCATTATTATGTTGATTTTATTTATTACTTGCTTTCCGCCCGCGGCTTCGCCCGCGTTATATTCGGATTTCCCACAGGAAGGATATGTTTTCCGTCGGTAAAATTATTTTATTTCCTTCCTTGGGTCCTCGGGTTTTACGATTGGTATATACGGGGTAACCACCCCGTATATACCAATCGTAAAACAACCCTTCAACCCTTTTCAACCTTTTACAGCCCTTTTCTGCTTTAAAAGGTAGCCTCTGTCCTGTCTCAGCCTCTAGACTATCTGTGTACCAAATTTCATTTAAATCGGTTCAGTAGTTTTAACAATATTTCCATACAACCTAGCATCCCTTCTTTCAACCTTTTACAACCCTTTACAACCTATTTTGTATAAAAAAAGTAGCTTATGTCCTTTCTCAGGCTCTAGACTATCTGTGTACCAAATTTCAATTAAATCGGTTCAGTAGTTTTGGCGTGAAAGCGTAACAGACAGACAGAGTTACTTTCGCATTTACACTGACGGACTCATAAACTGCATCAAAGTAATAGACGACTTTGAAATAAATATTTTAACCAAGTATGCAAACTTTCTATACAGATTTAAATTGAAACCTCTAGATTGATTCGTGAACTTTAAAACAGCGTAGGGTCATATCTTTAAGTTTAAGTTTATGTACTGGAAAGGACCTTTAGACGAAGACGAAGTATCCATATTATGGTTCAAAAACTCTCGATGTGTTAAAAAACTAACCCAACAATTATGCTGGTAACAATAATTCAATTGACAAAACAAAAAAATCAAATCTGATACTACGAGTAAATTTTCTTTTCCCTGCTATATTCATTTGTTTTACTGCAGTTCTATTTTTAAATTAATTTTTTTTTAAGATTAAGAGCCAGTCTTTCCATATTTATATAATTTAATCTAAAAAGTTTGCATACTTATTATAAAAAATCTTTTTAGAGTAAACCTGAACTTTGATGCAGTTTATGAGTCCGTCAGTTTATAATATTAGTATGGATATAATTTTTAAGTTGTATTTCGTAACTTTAAGATGCCTATTTATTAATTATGAATCTGGACTTCTGAATTCCATATTGACAGTTTATGATAAATATACAGGGCGTCCCACGGCCATGCCACACGGAGGGAAAGTATATTAAATATTGAACGTAGGATATTTTACTAAAAGAAGACATCGTTTTATTTTTAATAATAAGTAGAACTGCATTCACAGATTTTTTGAAAATCGCCTACCTCAACCGGGAATCTTTCTATCGGTAATTTTTCTATCACATTTGGCGGGTTCGATTCCCGGTCGAAGTAGGCGATTTTTGAAAAAATCTGTGAATGCAGTTCTACTTATTATTAAAAATAAAACGATGTCTTCTTTTAGTAAAATATCCTACGTTCAATATTTAATATACTTTCCCTCCGTGTGGCATGGCCGTGGGACGCCCTGTGTATAGTATGCTAAACGATATATAAATATCACAGAACGCGTCAGTATGCATCGCGATAGTAGTCGCGGGAAACGCATTTTCAACAACAGACAGCTGGCATCCGAAAATTGTTGTAATCTTCTGTCATTATCTATATTTATTTCTGATTACATTATTTGTCATTATACACATTTAAATGTGTTGTGTACTTTTCTCGGCGTTATAGCCAATATTTGTAGCTTCTTTATCCATTCCACTTACGCACTGTACGAAATACGTTACAAATAATCATGTAATAAATACTGAATCCAGCGTTGTTAATTACTGACAACCATCACTTTATCGTACTGATGAATTGCAGTGTTTACTGATCGTTGCTCAACGGCATAGCTTGTCTGATGTTCAAATGTGATAATGTAAATCTTTATTGAATAACATTTATGTTCACTTTTTCCGGTCAGGCCGTCCAATCAGAATCGTAGCACTGTCTCTTCCTTTGGCGGACGCTCGCGATGTGTCCCAGTGGCTGGGCTGTGCGGCTAACGCTTGCTTCAACTTCCATCCCAGCGTGAGGCCGCTGCCCTTGGAGCTGCATATACAGGTTAGTTACAGTGAGACAGCGCAGCCACAATCCTGGCTAATACAATCCCGCTGCTGGTGGCTACTTGTGAATATCATAACATCTTCCTCTTTCTTTGGAAAGAGGAAGAGGAATGTCTGATTTATCCTTCTTCGATATTCCTTCGAGCCTCAGGATACTGTTCCGGAACTGTATAAACAGGTTACAAAGTAGCTTGATTTTACACATATTTTAACGTATACGTATACGTTTTAACACGACCTTGCGTTGAAAGCACTTTCGTGAGTTGTGTCTCTTGGTGGGTGATTATTCTGTCAATGCGTGCTGTTTCCATACTTGTGTAAGGTTGCTGTTTCCGTACCACTGTAAATCTAAATGAGTCAAAGTGTTATACACAAATTGTGAATTTGGTATTAGTAAAATTACTATAATAAATAAACAAATAGGAACTTTATTTCCTTGTGAGAAAGGTTAATATTATAAGAATAAGCAGTCAGGCAACAGAGCGAGCGCCTACGCCTACACAATTGTTTCAAGTGGCGACAACAACAATGTGACTAGGCGATTCTTTTGTCAACAGCAACAGCAGGATGACAGTAAAGCCGTTGTTAAATAATGTGTTGTTCGTTACGGGAAAATAATTCATTATATTATCTGTTATTGAAATAACGACCATTACTAATGATATTAGAAGTGTAATTAGCTGGTTGTAATTGGCAGGGCTTCAACATCTCGCACGCGGGCTCGCGGTTCGCGGCGATGACGAAGCCGATCTACAGCGCGGTGGAGCGGCACGCGGGCTCGCGGCCGGCGGCGGTGTTCGTGCCGTCGCGGCGCGGCGCGCGGCTGCTGGCCGCCGACCTGCTGGCGCTGGCGGCGCGCGCGCGCGCCGCAGCGGTTCCTCGCCGCCAGGCGCCCGCTGCTGGCGCCCTGCCTGGGCCGGGTCAAAGACAAGGTGGGTGTCCGCGTACAGCGCGGTGGAGCGGCACGCGGGCTCGCGGCCGGCGGCGGTGTTCGTGCCGTCGCGGCGCGGCGCGCGGCTGCTGGCCGCCGACCTGCTGGCGCTGGCGGCCGCGCGCCGCGCGCCGCAGCGTTCCTCGCCGCCAGGCGCCCGCTGCTGGCGCCCTTCCTGGGCCGGGTCAAAGACAAGGTGGGTGTCCGCGTACAGCGCGGTGGAGCGGCACGCGGGCTCGCGGCCGGCGGCGGTGTTCGTGCCGTCGCGGCGCGGCGCGCGGCTGCTGGCCGCCGACCTGCTTGGCGCTGGCGGCCGCGCGCCGCGCGCCGCAGCGGTTCTCGCCGCCAGGCGCCGCTGCTGGCGCCCTTCCTGGGCCGGGTCAAAGACAAGGTGGGTGTCCGCGTACAGCGCGGTGGAGCGGCACGCGGGCTCCGCGGCCGGCGGCGGTGTTCGTGCCGTCGCGGCGCGGCGCGCGGCTGCTGGCCGCCGACCTGCTGGCGCTGGCGGCCGCGCGCGCGCGCCGCAGCGGTTCCTCGCCGCCAGGCGCCCGCTGCTGGCGCCCTTCCTGGGCCGGGTCAAAGACAAGGTGGGTGTCCGCGTACAGCGCGGTGGAGCGGCACGCGGGCCTCGCGGCCGGCGGCGGTGTTCGTGCCGTCGCGGCGCGGCGCGCGGCTGCTGGCCGCCGACCTGCTGGCGCTGGCGGCCGCGCGCCGCGCGCCGCAGCGGTTCCTCGCCGCCAGGCGCCCGCTGCTGGCGCCCTTCCTGGGCCGGGTCAAAGACAAGGTGGGTGTCCGCGTACAGCGCGGTGGAGCGGCACGCGGGCTCGCGGCCGGCGGCGGTGTTCGTGCCGTCGCGGCGCGGCGCGCGGCTGCTGGCCGCCGACCTGCTGGCGCTGGCGGCCGCGCGCCGCGCGCCGCAGCGGTTCCTCGCCGCCAGGCGCCCGCTGCTGGCGCCCTTCCTGGGCCGGGTCAAAGACAAGGTGGGTGTCCGCGTACAGCGCGGTGGAGCGGCACGCGGGCTCGCGGCCGGCGGCGGTGTTCGTGCCGTCGCGGCGCGGCGCGCGGCTGCTGGCCGCCGACCTGCTGGCGCTGGCGGCCGCGCGCCGCGCGCCGCAGCGGTTCCTCGCCGCCAGGCGCCCGCTGCTGCGCCCTTCCTGGGCCGGGTCAAAGACAAGGTGGGTGTCCGCGTACAGCGCGGTGGAGCGGCACGCGGGCTCGCGGCCGGCGGCGGTGTTCGTGCCGTCGCGGCGCGGCGCGCGGCTGCTGGCCGCCGACCTGCTGGCGCTGGCGGCCGCGCGCCGCGCGCCGCAGCGGTTCCTCGCCGCCAGGCGCCCGCTGCTGGCGCCCTTCCTGGGCCGGGTCAAAGACAAGGTGGGTGTCCGCGTACAGCGCGGTGGAGCGGCACGCGGGCTCGCGGCCGGCGCTTGTCAATGACAAGGTCCACGTACACGTACCCAAAAACACAAAAACCTTCGCTCACCGTTGATCCATCTATGTACCGGTAAATTTCTATTACTTTCCATCATTTTTATTTTGTGTTCCGTCTAATACCATTTGCTCGTAATTAATGCAATAGTAACTATTTGACTTTTGTATAAACCATTATGCTTACTTCTATAAACAGGTGTTGACGTTTCACCTTAATTACTGTATTAAAACTTTAATTTGTTTAATTATATTGATTGTTACTCTGCGGTTTCATGACGATGTTAGCTAGGAACAAGCACTTTCTTTACTACCGGCTATTGAATCTAAGATATTTTTTTTTCACACAACAGATGTTAAAAGAAACGCTCTCTGCGGGCGTGGCGTATCTCCACGAAGGTGTAGAGCCTGGAGACAGAAGGGTGGTCCAGCAACTCTTAGAGTCCGGGGCGGTCCAACTGTGCGTGATAGCAGCTGAACTGGCCTGGGCCTTCGCCGCCCACGTACATACCGTCATCATTGCAGATACGCTCACGTGAGTATATGTGCTTTGCCCGCCCGACCCAATCACTCGCGCTAACGAATCCCTCCCGCCGGCCACCAACCGCGTCGCCCTTCATGCCACACACCCACGCATCTCTCCCACACATCGTGCTCGTCCGCGAACGCAACGACCCGGGCCACACTTCCTTCGTCAAACATATACCGTCACGTACCGGGTAGATTCTCACCCACCACTACACGGCGATCTTGAACGTCCGAGCCACTAGACGGCTCGCTACTTTTGCGTTAACTCTTTTGTACCGACTCTAATGACCCCGGAACGGTCGCCGGTGTCGCTAGCAGGCATGTGTTATGAGATCTAGGTTAACGGATAGACATACTTGTATTATGCATATATAAATATTTTATTATAGCATATATATATTACACTAGCTGTTGCCCGCGACTTCGTCTGCGTAAATTTCGAGTTGAATGTTATTGATACACAAATCATATTAATATACGATTTTACCGATTGAAATATTTTTGGTATAAAGCAGTTCCTTGAGGTAAAGTAAACTCAAAGAATTTCTTTATATACCACATTATTCGTTTTTCCTTCCGCCATCTAGTGATTTATGAAAAAACTAACATGCGTAATGAAACTGATTTACACTTAAATATTTTTTCTGTTCTATTATATGTATAGATTAAGCGTGAAGAGGTAATAAACAAACAAACTTTCGCATTTATCATATTATTTTGATAAAAACTGGTTTCGTTTCATCGTATTTTGGTTCCCTGTTCCATCTCACTGCCCACGAACATGCTAAACGTGGCCTTTGGGGTCTTATAACCTGTGGCTCTGTCTACCCCGCAGGGGATAAAGACGTTATCTTATGTATGTATTGTATCATGATGATGAATTGTCTTTAGATTTTAAATTTCCCATGTAACTTATGTAAGAATGGTGTACATTATATATAATTCGCAATATTATCATGCCTTGAGTTCATTAAAATGACGATAACTTTTTTTAATGAACCGATTTTGATGAAACAAAGTTTAGATATTATTCTGAGTTAAAACAAAGCAAATAGTGAAAGTTTCAAGCAAATCGGTTCAGTACTTTCGGAGATAAACGTGAACAAACATACAGACAGACAGACAGACAAAAAATTCCAAAAAATTTTTTTTGCTTCCTAATAATCTATTTAAGTACCCCTCTATCCATTTCAGTCAAAAATACTAAATGTACAGACAAAATATTTTTACTGGCTTATTATATGTATAGATTACAAACCTCGAACCCGAGACCTATGGCGACCGTTTTTCCAACCACTCGGATACGAAGGCCCTCGAAATGCTTGGAAACATACTGTGGGATGTAAATACAATATGAATATTTCAGTATGATACCTTAGAGTTAACAATCTAAGTAATAAAGTGATAGGTGCGTAATATTTCCCCCGAGGAGAGCTCCCCGGTATCGGCAGGGGAGTGGAGGCTGGGGTTTCCCGGAAGTAGCTTTGCGTTCCTGGGGGCTCCCTACATGTCTGAGGAAGGCCATCCCTGAGGTTTTTACTTGGTAGGCCTCCCCCTTCTGGGGAGGAGAGCCCCACATAACCGCCGGCTCGTCACAGCCGGGGTAATTAAAAAAAAAAATTATGCATTTTCAAACAAAAAGTTGTAGCCAACCTCTATACCACGTTGAAAACACCGGTTCTCGTCCGATCACCGAAGTTAAGCAACGTCGGGCGCGGTCAGTATTTGGATGGGTAACCGCCTGGGAACACCGTGTGATGTTGGTTTTTTGCCATGGCCGGGGGGCGTCGTCGGTGTAGGAGATCGGGGAGGTAGTTGTCTCCCCCGAGCAGGGCTCCCCTGGAGCATCGCAGGGGAGCGGAAGCTGGGGGTTATAGTTCACGGGGGCTCCCTACATGCCTGAGAAGGCCATCGCTGAGGTTTTTAGTGGCCTTCTCCTTCTAGGGAGGAGAGCCCCACATAACCGCCGGCTCTCCGCAGCCGGGGTATGCAATTCAATGCAAAGAAAAGGTGCGCAATATCTGCAGTCATAGACACTCTAAAAGCGACTGAAATATTTGTTGTAAATTCTTCAGAAAGACCCATGTTCTTATTTTCTTCGTGCAGATATAACGGCAAGTTGCACTGCTACGAGCAGTACCCGATTACCACAGTTCTACAGATGATAGGAAGAGCGTGCAGACCCTTAGAAGACGACCACTCAGTAGCGGTCCTCATGTGTGCTCAGCACCAGAAAACCTTCTTCACCAAGATACTCAACGATTGCTTGCCGTTAGAGGTAAGTTGTACACAGACATTATAAATGGTTTAGTCGATTGATGACACAATTCTTACATATGACTAGTATTTGCAAATTGTAAAATGGTTAATTCGTTAAATTTACATTTCTTCATAATTCCAATTTCCAAATTATACAATTCTAATGTATTACAAATGTACAATTGTATGATTGTATCGACTTAATTGTTTATGAAATGTGCCAAAGAAAACAAATGACTTCACATAACAATAAATCTCAACGAATTACTATTGCTCTGATCATAATTTCTTGTGCCTTACAGATAATTGCATTACCCAAGCGGTTTCTTTGTTTATCTTTTATATGATCCACTAGATACGTGCAGTACCCAAACGTTCCTATACATTCCAACTACACATGCACACACTTTTTAGGTTAGTTTTCTCTATTTTATTGTAAGCCCATTTAAAGTTCTTAAAGCTTACAAAATATATTTGGATTGAACACTGCCTGCTCACATTGAAAGAACTGGCGTACTGAATACTCTCTCATCTTTTTTTATTAGTGTGACTGTTAGCAGAATAATTGTTTGCTAAGTGCTTAACAGTAAAATACACATAATCTATACAAATTATTAATAATATAAAGAGGTAACATTTGTGCGTGTTCAAGTTGGGTTGGGTTAGTTGATTGAGAGCCGAGGTAGGACATGGCAATAGACCACAAGAAAATATCTCTAACTTATGAGAAAATCCGATATATCACGAGCGAAGCTGAAGACAGAAAGCTAGCTTTTTTTTATCATTTTTAAACCTTACACCATAATGATTTACATCACTCAATAATACAAATGTTTCCATCGTCCTTGTTATTAACAGTTTTGTATGTCACCTTATTTAGAAGTTTTTCTATTTTTATAAGTGGTCGCGTTTTTGTTAGTCTATGGTTTTTGTCTTGTTATTTTGTGTGTCAAATAAATTGCTTCTAAGCAGCAGCCCGTTTTAAAGGTTCCTTTAATTTATAGTATTTAATGCCAGATTTTAACAGTCCTCAATTAATTACCAATACTCATTGTTAAAAAAAATTGCCTTAACTTTGTTTTATTGATCCATTAAGTTCATTTGCAATATCTTATTTGTTTAATCGAGAAACGGTCAAGTACAGAAGTCAGTGATATCACAATATGCCTTTCCATACAAAATGTATAGTTACTTTCTTTTTTGATAGTTGAATAATAATAATAATAATAGTATGTCATGGGCTCTCCGCAGCCGGGGTATGCAATTCAATGCATTTTCCTCAGCGGAACAAAAAAAAAAGGTATGTCATTGCTAGTGTTCACATGCTTATTGTAGTACTGACGGTGTATTTCCCCCGCAGAGCCACCTCGACCACAGACTACACGACCACATGAACGCCGAGATCGTGACCAAGACCATAGAGAACAAGCAAGACGCCGTGGACTACCTCACGTGGACCTTCCTGTACCGGCGGCTCACGCAGAACCCCAACTATTACAATCTGCAAGGTGTCACACACAGGTATCAATATTGCTGTTTTTTCAACTATTTACGTTTCGATCCAGAGATATTGAAAATTAATCAAATCAATATTTATTCCAAATTATGTTTGTAAAAGATACAAATGAAATGACTTTTGTTCAAATGTTATTTTGATAGTTCGTTCACTTCTACTTCAGAACGCATGAATTTATTAAAAATCAATATTTATTCTAAATTATGTCTGTAAAGACACAAATGAAATGACTTTTGTTCAAATGTTATTTTGATAGTTCGTTCACTTCTACTTCAGAACGCATGTTATTTTATTAAAAATCAATATTTATTCTAAATTATGTTTGTAAAATATACAAATGAAATGACTTTTGTTCAAATGTTATTTGATAGTTCGTTCGCTTCTACTTCAGAACGCATGAATTTATTATAAATCAATATTTATTCCAAATTATGTTTGTAAAAGATACAAATGAAATGACTTTTGTTCAAATGTTATTTTGATAGTTCGTTCGCTTCTACTTCAGAATGCATGAATTTATTATAAATCAATATTTATTCTAAATTATGTCTGTAAAAGATACAAATAAAATGACTTTTGTTCAAACGTTATCTTGATAGTTCTTTCGCTTCTACTTCAGAACGAATCAGTTTCTGATTTTATATAGTTTTTGTTAGGGAATGTTGTTGTCGTTATCTCTGCAGACTATAGTTCCGTAATGTATAGTTTTGACAGTAAATTAGTTATTAGAAACTACAAGGAAATAATGATTTTCATAGGTCATAACTAGAGATCGGATAATCGGATGCATATTTACCTAAAGTTAATTTTTGGCTCACAAATTATAGAAGCGGCTTTTTAAAATACATTTTGTTCAAAATCCCGGGAAAATACGGGACTGCAAATTTAACGTTGTGATATTGTTTGAAAATTACTAAATTAGTACGTGGTATTTATTTTCAAAAGACCGAGACTTCCGGTTTATTTATACAACTATGCATACGTATTTACATGAAGTTTAGTTTCAGTTCCCGCGCGATTTATGAATGTATGATTTATTACATGAAGAGTGTTATACGAAAGTAGTGAGCTAGTTTGACTAAAACAATAATCAATTAAATAATTATTTTTAATTTTTTTTAAAAGCCGTTTCCATACTTTGTCTTAAACTAACTTTAGGTAAATATGCATCCGATTATCCGATCTCTAGTCATAACTGTATACTAATTTATGGACGCGACTGTATAATAAAAAAATATACACTGGACTTTACATGTTTAAGTTAACTCTTGTGTAACTCGTAATAGCGACTCGAATCGAATTTTTTTAGTGCAAATACAAAGATTATCGGCATAATATACTTTAGTCTTATGCCGCGTGTACCTAAAATTTAATATACAATTACACAATTTTCCTTTTTATAAACAATAAATTAAAATAGCGTTAACATCGGTGTCGTCGTGGTTTTGGCTCTGGCTGCTGCCACATATTGAATTGTTTTTTCGAATTGCATTTGTAGATTTATTCTGCTCCGGCATAAGAAAACATCGCCAGGTAACTGACATACAACTGAACACAAATTCAAACATATATATATAGGTATATACAAGATTGTAATACCTAACAACATAGAATTCAGTATATTACAAAGTTTATTTGATTAGTAAGAAAGGAATTCTCTATATTCTTAAGGAAAGCTCTTAAATTTTAACGCAATCTTACAAACACGAAAAGTAACGAGGCACAGGTAATGTAATACAAAAAGTATTCTCGTAATGTCTACAGGCACCTGTCGGATCACCTCTCGGAGCTAGTCGAGACGACACTAAACGACTTGGAGCAATCCAAGTGCATCGCCATCGAGGACGAGATGGACGTCCAGCCGCTCAACCTGGGCATGATCGCGTCCTACTACTACATCAACTACACCACCATAGGTGAGTTCGCGCATACGGCGACCCGGGAGGGACCACGCCCCGTCGATGGTGGAGATCGGGGGAGGTATTGTAGCCTCCCCCGAGGAGAGCATAGGCAGGGGAGCGGAGGCTTGGTGTTCCCGGGGGCCCCCTACATGCCTGAGGAAAGCCATCCCTGAGGTTTTTAGTGGGTAGGCCTCCCCCTCCTGGGGAGGAGAGCCCCACATAACCGGCGGCTCGCCACAGCCGGGTATGGGTTCCAGGGGGGGGGGGGGAGTTTATTTCTCACCTCTCTAAACACTCAACCGACCCCCGTTTGGCTTGTACATATATAAGTGTATTTATGACTCTTACTGCATTTTTCATATCTTCTGCAGAATTATTCAGCTTGTCGCTGACCAGCAAAACGAAGATCCGTGGCCTGCTGGAGATCATATCGTCCGCCGCGGAATACTCGGAGCTATGCATCAGGCATAGAGAGGAGAACATTATGAAAGCATTGGCTGCCAAGTGAGTGGCAAAATATGACTCAATTTTAAAACATACATATACATATACTGCCGCCTCTTTCCCATAGGGGTAGGCAGAAATCACGGTTTTCCACTTGTTACGATCTAAACATATCAAAAAAATCAAATCAAAATCAAAATAATCTTTATTCAACATAGACCTTTACAGGCACTTATTGACGTCAACAAACAAAACAAAAAAAAAAAGCTTAAAAAATACAAAAACCTTGTCCGTACGTACGAATAAGGAAAAAAAATAAAAAAATATTGACTCGACACCTGTTCGGAAATTGGAGAGAGAGGAGAGCCTTCTCGAGAAGAACAGGCAAGAAACTCTGAAGGTCTATTTTTTATCTCCTCTTTTCAATGTTAATAATTATAATATAATATAAAAATATAATATAGTATAAGATACAATCATACCTAATATGATTACAGTCGTATGTATGTTTACATACACATATAAAATAATACAATATTATAAATAATGTTGTTACCAAACATGGCTCTATGAATAGTGTCCCTATTCCCAAATAGTGTGATCATTTAGATAGTCACTTACGACACTTTGCGGAAGTTTGTTAAACATAGATATACATTTCCCCAAGAACGAACAGCTAGTTTTATGGAGTCTGAACATTGGAACGGCAAGTTTATTTTTGTTTCTAGTATTCACATTAAGTAGATCACTGTTTTTATTGAATTTATTATAGTTTCTATATACAAAAACTAAAGTTAAAATATTAATTTCTTTGAACAATTCTTTTAGGGATTCTGTAGCCCGTAAACAGTAAATAGCATACTTCCCGAGATCAGTTTTCTTGAATTTCATTAATATTTTCATGCACGCTCATCAGTTGTGGGTACTCTTGACTTGGCCTTCCTTCAGTATATCACTTGTTTAGTCCAAGTACGTTCGTCTAGCCCAGTGGTTCCCAAAGTGGTATATATCGACCCCTAGGGGTCTATGACAACCTGCAAGGGGTCTAAGTCAATGAAAATAATTTTGGGGGTCCATGAAATGAAAATGGTTTTTTTTTTTTATACCACGATGGTGGCAAACAGGCCTACGGCCCGCCTGATGGTAAGCGGTCACCGTAGCACCGTAGATGGTAAGGGCACTTGCAACACCAGGGGTGTCACTAGCGCGTTGCCGACCCTTCAAAAACCTATTTACTCCCCTTTTGAAGAACCCCATACTGTAGCCCTCTGGGAAAACCTCGTCAGGGAGCTCATACCACAAACGAAGTATACGCGAGAGGAAATTCCTTTGGAACCGCACTGTACGGGACCATTTAGGCTCCAGTGTGGTCAGGTCCATAATAATGTATCTCAACATACACTGATAGTATCTATTTACTTATATTATACTATCTTCTAATATAAATACATATACATAATTTATAAAAGTACCTATGAAGTCAAATCTTATATATGCTTATAAATTTTGGTAAGTTGTAGGATGTAGACATTCAATATCAGGTAAGCCTGGTAAGTCTACCCAAAACCGTAAAACATTGCAAAGGTTATAACTACACAAAAAAGTTTGGGGATCTCTGATCTAGCCCAACCCAACTCAACTCTTGCCCAAGCAAAGCCTTAGCCGTCTTGGGGCAGAATGTAGAGGAGTGCAACAAGGTATTTAATTTTTGTCACATTGATGCTAATGCTATTTTAAAAATATTCCGTTCGATCAGTATCAATAAAACTCTAAAGTGTAAATATTTGTTTCCGTATAAATTGTAAACACATACGTACGTTGTATGATAACGACATAATTTATTGTAAATGTTGTTACTACTTTTGATAAAGCTGATAAGTTTCTTGCGCCCATTCTTCTTATCAGCTAAAAAATACGTCCTGATTGGGTGATAAGAAAAAAAATTTGGACAATTCAAAAGAGCTTCCTATAAATTCATATTTGAATAAAGATAATTTTGATTCTAGGTCGTCCCCTACCAACTGGCCCATTTATATTTGTCTTATAATCTTCTGTCGTCATTCGTTTTCGTCCAACCTTTCTACGTGTCCAAACCATCTACGAGGGGAGGTCAAAAAGTTCGCGGAATGACTGGGAAAAAAGATGAAATGATACATTATGTTATTTTTCCTTTTCAATATATTCCCCTTAACACGAATACATTTTTCGGATCTGGCATATAACTTATTAATACCGTCGAAAAAATAGGTTTTGTCTTGGCGTCAAAATACGCCGAAATCGCCGACTTGACTTCATCATCGTCTCTAAATTTTTTTCCACGCAGCTCTTTCTTCATCTTTGGGAATAAATAAAAATCGCTAGGGGCCAGTAGGCGTACTCTTAAAAACGATATTCGATATATCGTGGACTTCGTCGTGTCGTAACCTACTCTTAGTTACTATCGTTTAAAACATTTCAATGGACGATGGAACGAACGATATTAATTTTGACATAAGGAAGTCTTAAATGACAACGATGAATTGAATTTGACAGACGAACATTCGCAAAATAAACGTCAAATTTACGATAATTACAACGACACCTCAAACCTTATCGTATTACTTCTCGCAAATTTGACGTAAATTTTGCGAATGTTTGTCTGTCAAATTCAATTCATCGTTGTCATTTGAGGCTTCCTTATGTCAAAATTAATATCGTTCGTTCGATCGTCCGTTGAAATGTTTTAAACGATAGTAACTAAGAGTAGGATACGACACGACGAAGTCCACGATATATCGAATATCGTTTTTAAGAGTACGCCCCCAGGTCTGGACTGTAGGGTGGATGGCGTAGTTGTTCAAAACCGCATCGATGAATGGCAGCCGTCGTCGCAACATGACTCGTGTGAACGGGCGCGTTGTCGTGCAAAAGGAGTACACCTTTTGTCAGTTTTCCTCTTCTTTTTTCTTTAATAGCTTCTTTTAATCGGTCCAATAGGGAAGCGTAGTACTCTCCCGTTATAGAAACACCACGTTCTTTATAATCGATCAAAAGAATACCTTCAGCATCCCAAAAAATTGCCGCCATGATCTTTCCGGCCGATTGCGACACTTTAAATTTTTTAGGGGGTGGTGTGCCTTTTTTGTGCCACTGCATCGACTCCTGCTTTGACTCAGGCTCATAGTGGTGAACCCAAGTTTCATCACCGGTTACAATTCGGGCCATAATTTCTTCCCTATCTTCTCCACAGCGGTCCAAAAACTCGCGGGAACAGTTGACGCGCTCACGTTTTTGCAGCGGCGTGAGCATTCTCGGGACCCACCTTGAACACACTTTACTCATGCCAAGATGTTGATGAAGAATATTTAAAATTGTGGTTTCTGATACTCCAACTGATGCTGCAAGTTGTTTCTTCTTCAACCTTCCGTCTTCCAATACAAGTTTTTCAACTTTTTCAATGATTTCCGGCGTAGTGGCCTCAATGGGCCGTCCAGGTCGAGGATCATCTTCAATTGACTCCCTCCTTGCTTGAAAAGGCCGTGCTATTTGTAAATCATGGTTTTACCAGGAGCAGAGTCTCCGTAAACAGCTAACATCTCTTGCAAAATAGTTTGAGGCGTTTTTCCTTGTTTGGTGAGGAACTTTACGACGGCGCGATGTTCAATTTTCTCCATAGTGGCTAGTTTGTTCCCGATTTACTTGTTTACACGTTTGTAACTCGAAAGCTAATGACCCAATTAGGCTAGAAATTGGCATATATAGTAATTATGAGTTACTCAAGTAGCGGCTACCTGGAGGAGCGACCTCACCCCCGCCAACCCCGCCATTCCGCGAACTTTTTGACCGCCCCTCGTAAGTGTTCCCTTCTCTATTTTTTACAACTATATCTTCAAAATGTTATTTTTATTCTTTATTTAAAATAGTAATGTGTTTTGATCGATTTCTAATCACGATAGTTAATTTCATCTATTAGATTGCACGGACAATTTAGTCCTTTCTAATTGTAATAAGCTGCAAGTAGAGAGTGTGTAAATTGGTTTGTGCGTGTAAATAAATATCTATGGAAAATGCATTCAAATATATGTGATAATTTGTATTGTATTTAAGTATCTGTAGAAATTTATTCCCTTATTTAATTTATCCAACAACAACTTTTGCGGATGTTGCCGTCTCGTACCATTTGCGAGATCCATATACAGGGTTACCTAAGATAAGAGTAAGGTAAGAGGTTAAGACTTTTTTGAAAAAATGACCGATTTTTGTCTATTGGCCCATTTTTTTTGTTTATTATAATTCAAATATTTAGTTTTATACTATTTTTGTGTAGCAGATAGTTTGTTCATCATAATGCAAAATAAAAATAGAGCTACCTCAACTAAAGCATTACTACTCCTTTTAGGACTTTTACCAAAGATTATTCCAAGAAATCTAATAGCAGCCTACCTTGTTATACCTTGTTGAATAGCTAATGAAACGTAGATATTTTTAAAGGTGTCTGCAGCCTACGTGTCATAGATTTTTTTTTTACTATTGCTGGTTGAAGTTTGATTTGTACTGATTTTTGTTTGATGCTATAACTATCAATCTTCTATCTACAACCTATTTAGTTGAGGTAGCTCTATTTTTATTTTGCATTATGATGAACAAACTAATCTGCTACACAAAAATAGTATAAAACTAAATATTTGAATTATAATAAACAAAAAAAATGGGCCAATAGACAAAAATCGGTCATTTTTTCAAAAAAGTCTTTAAAGCCTTATAACTTGAAAAGGGTTAAGTTGGGGGGCGGGGTTCCAAGGGGAAATATAACTACATGAAAGTCAATAGCGCTACCAAACAATGAAATATAAATATAATTATCATTTACGAAATAACTATAAAAGTAAACAATGCAGATGTGGAACTTATATCGAAAATTATTCAAAGTCAAGTGCTATACCGAGTCCGGATACTCCAAAAATCACCTAAAAAGTCTTAACATTCATATAAGTGTTAAAATTCTTATGTATTTTATCTACTATCATACTATTAATATTCGAATATTGGAAATCTTTTATAGAGGAGTCACATCATGATTGTAGATAAAGTCTTGTATGCAACTGTTTGTTGAGTGTTTTAATAATACCCCTGATTATACAACAGTTGCATAAATAACTATTAAAATTCACTGTACAGGGTGCCCCACAAGCCCACAGCGCCTTCCGGCGGCACCGTGAAGTACAATGATCCACACGTCAAAGCTCACATACTGCTGCAGGCGCATCTGTCGAGGACGCAGCTACCCGCGGAACTACAAGCGGATACCGCCATTGTGTTAACTAAGGTAAGGTCTAACTGTCGCTATCTATTTTTAGAATTCGATACCCCGAAAGGAAAAGTGGAGGCCTTATAAGGTTCACTTTTTGGTTGGTCAGTTCCTTTTTCTCTGTGGACGCGTGAAGATATCAAATAAAAATGTCTGCAATCTTAAAGTTGTAAAAATATTAACTAATGTTAAAGTTGTAAAAATATTAACTAACGCTTTTTGTGCCTTATTTTCTGACATTTTCAATAGGAATCAGCACCTATAGGATAGTTTCTATAGACAGGTCAATATGAAAAGAAATTTTGTCGATACGGATCTTAAAGAACAAATAAAGGAAATATTAAAGAATCCTTGATTTATTTTTCTTTATTTTAATCGTGTAAATAAGTATGTTATATTTACCACCGAATTTTAAGATTAGAGATCGGAAAATCGGATGCATATTTACCTAAAGTGAATTTTTGGCTCACAAATTATGGAAGCGGCTTTTTAAAATACATTTTGTAAAATAAAAATAAGGAAGATACGGGACTGCAAATTTAACGTAGTGATATTGTTTGAAAATTACTAAATTAGCACGTGGTATTTATTTTCAAAAGACCGAGACTCCGGGTTCATTTATACAACTATGCATACGTATTTACATGAAGTTTAGTTTCAGTTCCCCGTGCGATTTATGAATGTACGATTTATTACATGAAGAGTGTTATACGAAAGTAGGGAGCTAGTTTGACTAAAACAATAATCAATTAAATAATTGAATAAAAAAACAGAAATGGTGAAAATCGCGACTATCGATTTAATAGTAATAAATTTACAGCAAAAACACGATTGCAATGGGTGTTGATAAAATAATTGTATCCACGACGTTTTGCTGTTTTACAGCATGCAAAATTTCTACTAATAAAATTATTCGATGTTATAATTACTTATTTTATTTTTAAAGTAATCAACAATTGTAGCGATAGATAAGAACGAAGCTACGAACGAAGATTGAATGAAGCGTATGTAAACAGCAGTATAATTTCTTCACGAACAAAACGTCGCTTTATCTGTGTTCTTTTCAACGTTACTGGCACCGCACTAAGGAAACTACGGATTTCTGTACAATACAGTTTAGTCAAGCTAAGGGAGCGTTCGAATATGCGCAAAAATTTTGTATTTAATTTTTTTAAAACATCTTGTACTAAAATTTTTACTATTTCACATGATTGGAAAGATGTCGACTTGGAAAAAATCTATGGTTTTTTAAATTTTTTCTTTAAGTCTTAACTCACTATAGTAGTCTATGAAACGATACACTAATTTTTTTAGCCGTTTATTTGAATTAGTCGGCAGAAATGCTGGATCATACTTTTTGATGCCCAATTCAAGTTGCTAAAACAGGTGACTGATAGAATGTGTAATTATGACTTTTTAGTTTTAAAAGACTTTTTACTAAATTGGGAGGTTCTTTATGTGACCAATATCTGTTGTTACGAATAATTGAGGCAAGCTGTTGTAATTTAGGAATTAAAGGGTGATTTAAAAATTGAAAGGATTTGTAGAGAAACTTATCAGAAAAGAAGGCACGTCGGAGGCTCAGAGGAGGATCTCCAACTTCGTGATTATATAAAAAAAAGAAAGTTAAAAAGTGGCAGAATGTAACAGAAAATATTGCGCTAGAGGTTTATAGGTCCAAAGATATGAAGGATCAGAGAAAGAGAAAGTCCTAAAAACACCTTTATATTATTTCTGAGGAAATTATAAAAATATACGCAGGCCGTTTTTTTTTTTCAACCTCCGATAGGCTATAAATAAAAGACAAGTTCATATAAAACAATAATTTTATTACCAAAAGATTGGTACACTTATGGTTACTTTTCGACATAATCACCGAAGAGATTGAGACATTTGTCATATCTGTGAGCAAGCTTCTCAATACCCTCTTCGAATAAAGTTGCCGCCAATGAATTTAAGTAGTCCTTGACGTTGGTTTGAAGGTCCTCATTGGTTTGCAAGCGCTTGCCTCCAAGCCACGTCTTCAGTTTAGGATAAAGATGCAAGTCACTGGGTGCTAAGTCAGGACTGTATGGTGGATGATCAAAAATGTCCCATCCAAATTGTTCGAGAAGCCGTTGAGTTACTCCAGCAGTGTGTGGACGGGCATTGTAATGAATCAGAACAACTCCAGAGGTCAGCTTTCCTCTTCTTTTGTTCTGAATGGCTCTACGCACAACACCATCACTCATGAAGTTTTCCCCATACACACGACTCATTCTCCGATGGATTTCTGCAGAACTATGGCCTTCAGCCTGTAGAAAACGAATCACACTTCGCAATTCACACTTGGCGGGAGCATCGATAATGGCGGACATGTTTACGTGGCTGTAGCACAATGCCGACTGACGTCTGAATGTCAACAACGGCGGAGTGTGTAGTGCGAGAGCTGCGCTGTCGCCTACAGCGCATGCCCGCTTTCTTCTGCCCGCGTAGCGTCTGTACGGAGCGATTGAAGGTTGAAAAAAAAGGGCCCACGTAAATTTTTAAATTCGCACTTTAAGAAAAGTGTATAATGGTTTGATTTAATCATACATTTTATAAAATTAATAATGTTATTTAAATCAAAGTGATTCAATTATATCAATCCTGCTTATGATGATGAAAATATAAACACGTCAAATGAATAAAAATTATAACAGGTAAACCCGACAAGTCCTGTAGTGTAAGTAAAGTTATAATAGTATTGTTATGTCGTGTGCGGCAGGCTATCCGGCTGATCCAGGCGTGCGTGGACGTTGTGTCGAGCAGCGGCTGGCTGTCCCCTGCTGTGGCGGCCATGGAGCTGGCCCAGATGGTCACACAAGCCATGTGGGCCAAGGACTCCTACCTCCGGCAGCTGCCTCACTTCACGCCGGAGATCGTGCAGCGGTGTGCTGACAAGGTAACCAATTGACCACTGTAATTGGGTAGACGACAATCTTTTAAATTCTATATATAATAAGAGTACTCTTTTAAGTGAGAAATATTGTAGAACCAACAGTACATCTGCACCTATTACTTTGAAGATAAATCGCCATGTTTGCGGCGCTGTCGCGGCTCGCTCAAAAACGCTCCATACTAAAAACACTGCAATCGTGACGTCATACCTAAGTAAACCCGGCTAATTTATATGAGCGTATAAACAAAAAATAATTATAGGTATACCTATAATTATTTTTCTATATAAAAAAAATGTTACATTTAATGCGAGAATGCTAGAAATGTGTTCGTTTCATTAGAATTACGTAAACAATAATTGCTCACTTTTTTAGAAATCTAAAAACAATATAAATTAATAAATAATTAAACTGCTATATCAGATAATTATAGTATAAAAACGGCCATAATCAGTTGTAGTCGTCTACCCTATTGTCGTTAACAGAGAAAATAATATTGCTAAAATTCTACACCTCCATAACTCGTATGTTTCGAATCAACGTACTGAACTCTAGCTTTTCCCCAGGGAGTGGAGACAGTGTTCGACGTGATGGAGCTAGAGGACAACGCGAGAGCCAAACTTCTGCAACTGTCCACCGCTGACATGGCTGATGTAGCCAGGTTCTGCAACAGATACCCCAATGTAGAACTCACATATGAGGTAGGTTCACTTAACTCAAACATTTTTCAAGCGATCAATATTTTTCTTCAACTTAGGCTTAGATAAGTCTTCGGTCACCTGTAGTGTGTATGCGCCCTTTTTTTTGCGAGGGGAAATGCTCCTTATGCACCGTGATACCGCGCTGGCAAGGCGCGGCCGTGTGTGGGGTTCTTCGGTCTGAGAGGACCGGAGAACCCCACACCCCTTGGTTGGTTTCCTCCAAGCCCATATCGGGGCGCGTGGCGGGGTGCGCTTTCGCGATTCTACCGCCACAATGTGTGTATGCGTCCTACAACAATCGCAAATGTAATGGCGATAACAACAATGCATCAGAAACATACTGATCTTGAAACGGTCTTTATTTCATTCATAATAGCAACGATACAATCCCTATACGAACCATATTATATGCTGTTACAGTACTAGAGATCGGATAATCGGATGCATATTTACCTAAAGTTAATTTTTGGCTCACAAATTATGGAAGCGGCTTTTTAAAATACATTTTGTTAAATAAAAATCCCGGGAAAATACGGGACTGCAAATTTAACGTAGTGATATTGTTTGAAAATGACTAAATTAGCACGTGGTATTTATTTTCAAAAGACCGAGACTTCGGGTTAATTTATACAACTATGCATACGTATTTACATGAAGTTTAGTTTCAGTTCCCCGTGCGATTTATGAATGTACGATTTATTACATGAAGAGTGTTATACGAAAGTAGTGAGCTAGTTTGACTAAAACAATAATCAATTAAGTAATTGAATAAAAAAACAGAAATGGTGAAAAATTTTATTTAACAAAACAATAAAAAGCCGTTTCCATACTTTGTCTTAAACTAACTTTAGGTAAATATGCATCCGATTATCCGATCTCTATACAGTACTCAATAATATATTACTAAAAATGAAGTATTCGATATGTGTACCTGTTTAAAAACCCATATCTTCTAATTTGTATACGCGATTATTAGAGAAAGAAATAGATCATACAGAAAGTACGGAACGGAAAGATATTAGGCATTACGATAGTCAAACAGGAGACGAATTTTTGAAACAATAGAAAACCAATTCGCATTCGAAATCGTGAGATTCGTATACGAATCCACTATTTCTGAACTTTCATTTCGTGCGTTGTGCAACGAGTGGTTCAAACCACTCGTTTTTGATTTCTACTATTATAGTAGAATATCCAACGCTGACGTGACGTTGACAGTGTGGGTCATCGCCGGTATTTTGTTTTTTTGTTATGATTTTGAATTTTTCTGCGTGAAACGGAATTTAATTAAGAATTTGTTTTCAATGACAACACTAAATTCGAGTGATTCAAAAATCTAAAAAATTCTAAGCAGTAGAAAATAATTTCGCGCACGATTTGTATTCGAATTCGAATTCCAAATTCACGTCTAATGATTCAAAAATACATCTCCACAGTCATTGTGAGAAACGTTGTCTACACTCTAGAATATCTTTTGCTATTTCCCGAGCTTCGTAGGATAATTTTTGATTCATGTCCAGTCTATTTACCTAGGTCTCTAGAAAAGTGGGTCTTGTAGTGATCTATGGCTAATATGTATAATGTCAATTCCAGGTGAAGAACGATCGCAGGCTGTCCGCTGGAAAACCGATCGTGGTGGAGGTGTCACTCGAGCGAGAGGATGAAATAGTTGGACCCGTCATAGCGCCGTTCTTCCCTCAGGTCGGTGACATGAATAAAATAATAATAATTATATATAATACTAGCTTTTTGCCCGCGGCTTCGCCTGCGTGGATTTCGGGATTAGGTCTATAGAGTGTTAAGGGTCATAGCTTTTGCTCACGGCTACATATCCGCGGAGGTCTGTTTATGGCGCGAAGATTTTATCGGGCTTCCCGTGGGACTATCCGTTTTTCCGAGATAAAAAATACCGCAAAACCTTGCTCAAGAATCACTCTATCTATTGATGAAAACCGCATGAAAATCTGTACAGTAGTTTTTGAGCAAAGCCTTTATTGCGCATCCCGTGGGATCTGTCGATTTTCTGGGATAAAAAGTTGCCTATGTTATTCGGGGATAATGTAGCTTTCCAAAGGTGAAAGAATTTTTGAAATCGGTCCAGTAGTTTCGGAGCCTATTCATTACAAACAAACAAACAAACAAATTTTTCCTCTTTATAATATTAGTATAGAAAAATAATATTGCTCAGTACTTAAAAGGTAATATTGCACAGTAAAATATTGCTGCCGGGATGGACCACGCCCCTTCCGTGGCCGGGGGGCGTCGTCGGTGGAGGAGACCGGGGGAGGTAGTGTAGCCTCCCCCGGGGAGGGCTCCCCTGTATCGACGGGGGAGCGGAGGCTGGGGGTTCCCGGGGGCTCCCTACATGCCTGAGGAAGACCATCCCTGAGGTTTTTAGTGGGTAGGCCTCCCCCTTCTGGGGAGGAGAGTCCCACATAACCGCCGGCTCGCCACAGCCGAGGTATGCAACTTAATGCATTTTCCTCAGGGGAACAAAAAAAAAACATGCTCAGCATGTAAGCAAGATGATATGTACAGTATGTGACTGTACAACGTTAATATTGAAGTTTTCACTTCCCGGAGACTTTTTTTAGTCAGGGGAAGTTAGTAGTGGCAATTTTGAAATAGACGCGATAAAAAGAGGGTATTTGTTGAGGTAGAAACGCGAGGAAGGCTGGTGGGTGGTGATCGGCGACCCGAAGACGAACACGCTGCTGTCGATCAAGCGCGTGTCGCTGGGGCGGTCGGCGCGCGTGCAGCTCGACTTCGTGTGCGGCGCCGGCGGCCGCCACGCCTACAAGCTGTACTTCATGTCGGACGCGTACCTCGGCGCCGACCAGGAGTACAAGCTCTCCGTCGACGTCGGCGACGCCGTCTCCGACTCCAGCGACGACGACTAATAAACCATCCACAACCAGCCATAACCAGCGGTCGCTGCTCTTTTATTTCATGTGTTGTACCCACCGCACCAACTGTTGCGAACTTTAACCTTGAAATAGGGTACTTCCCTCTATATTAGAAAAGATCTAAAAGCATATAACTATGATAGCTTATGCATTAAATAGTCGGAACCATCATGTTTAATTACATAAAATAACAAAAATAATATAAAAATGAGTTTCAAAGTATTCACTTTTTTAATCTATACGTAAAACAAGAGCGAAACATAGGCCGCCATGTCGTGACGTCATAAGGTACTGTAAACTTATGCGTGTCAATGTCATTATGAATCATAGTACGTATAAAGCCGCAAAACAATAAAAAAAGAAGTTTGTAGGTTGCTTTTTAAATCTAAGAGAACGTTATAAATACGTATTCTATTTCGTGTGAAAGTCGGGGCTGATATGCATCACTGCACCTATTAAGATCTATTGTGACCAGCCTCCTATGTAGGTTCTATGTAGGCCCTACAGTAGCTCCCTTAACTGGGCACTGACCAAGAACGATAGGATGTCCCAGTTCGGATTGTTTTTATTTCATCTGGGTCAAGGATGTGTTTCCCCAGGTGTCTGTTTCTTTTGTGAATCAGCGGTTCACAGTAGCACAAGAGGTGAATTGGTGTTTCACGCTCTTGTTCGCAGACTGCATGTGTCAGTGTCCTTAGTTTCATGTTGTAAAGGTGTCTATTCAACTTGCAGTGACCGGTCAAAGCCCTAACCATCACGCTCAAGTTACTCCTGTTAAGCTTTAGTAGCTCGTCAGTGCGTTTGCGAGAGTATGGTTCGATTAGTGCTTTTGAGTGTGTCATCCCGGACATACTGTGCCAGTCTGCTTTCGCCTCGTTAAGAAGGCGAGTTTTTAGGTATTGCATGGCCTGGTTCTTTGAGATACCACAGATAGGCTCTGGCCGAACTGTATTCCTTGAGCCCCAGCCCTGGCTAGTTCATCGGCCTTCTCATTGCCGGTTATTCCAGAATGACCTGGCACCCATTTGAGAGTGATTTTGTTCTTTTCTCCCAGGTCATTGAGTTTTTTCACACAGTCTTTTACTAGCTTTGATTTAAGTGTGATATTGTTTATTGCTAGTAAAGCTGCCTGACTGTCTGAATTGATTACGATTTTTTGGTTTACGTAGTTTCGTTGGCGGTTCGCTTGTACACATTCAATTATGGCACAGACCTCCGCCTGGAATATAGTGGCATACTTTCCCAGGTTTATGCTTTTGCTAACCCTGGGTCTGCCCCCATATATGCCACATCCTACGTTGGCCCCATTTTGGAGCCATCGGTGAACCACACCAGACACCCGTCATATGAGGGATCTCTATGTCGGCCTTGCGCCCAGTCTTCCCTCTTGGAGATTTCCACAGTGAAATTCTTGTGGAAGCTAACTTCTGGAGGCAAGACGTCTGTCGTCATTTGTCGTCGTCGTCGTCGTTGTTGTCGTCGTCATAAATACGTAAGTTAAATTGAAATCGCACGTGAATCACACTATGGAAAGCAGTTTTGTAAAAGGAGATAGTACGAATTTACCAAAAATAAATGCATTAATGGTCGGAAAATTCTTTGCTGCAAATCCCGACTTTTGTTCTGCCGAGTTACGGAGTATTAAAACATCGATGTCAGTAACTCTCTTATTATTATATTCCTTTATTAGTTGTTTATATATAAAAGATAATAACTCATTTTTAAATTATGAATATAATAATACACAGCATCAAAACATAGAACTTTGTTTATTATTTACATGCCGTATTGACGTCATCGCTACAGAGTAACAACTCGTGCGGCGCCTTCGTCTAATTACGCGCGAAATTTGAAAATATTAAATTTTAATGCAATTTTTATAGTACTTAACGAGTGTATATTTTTTTTATATTTTTAGTATATGATTTACTGACACGCAAGGATCAAATTAAGATTCTTTTCAAAAAAAAAGATTAATTCCCTATTGTCGACGAATATATTTACCTAGGACAGGCAGTCCGATTTTCAGAGTGGTCAGTAGACGGATCCAACTCGGCTGGGCAGTGTTCGGTAAATTACGAAATTTCTTTCAACATTCCTCATACATACATACATATATGTATGTCACGCCTTGTTCCCAATGGGGTTAGCAGAGACCACCTCTCTCCACTTGCTACGATCCTGGCACACTTCTCTTGCTTCCACTTTCATGAGCGTCTTCGTGCATGCTCGTCAGTTGCGAGTACAAAAAATAAGGTTTACAACCAGTGTGTGTTACCAGTGATGACTTACGGCTCTGAGACGTGGTGCAAATCAAATCAAATCAAAATAATCTTTATTCAACATAGACCTTTACAGGCACTTATTGACGTCAAAACAAACAAAACAAAAAAAAAAGCTTAATATAAAAAAACAAAAACCTTGTCCGTACGTACGAACAAGGAAAAAAGAAATATTGACTCTACACCTGTTCGGAAATTGGAAGAGCCTTCTCGAGAAGAACAGGCAAGAAACTCTGAAGGTCTATTTTTTATCTCCTCTTTTCAATGTCAATAATTATAATAATATAATAATACAATATAATATAAGATACAATCATACCTAATACAATTACAGTCGTATGTATGTTTACATACACATATAAAAATAATACAATATTATAAATAATGTTGTTACCAAACATGGCTCTACAAATAGTATGATCATTTAGATAGTCACTTACTTATAATAACTTCTACTCATGAGTATCTTTTTGATATGGATTTTAAATTTATATAAAGGCAAATCAATGACACTTTGCGGAAGCTTGTTAAACATAGATATACATTTCCCCAAGAACGAACAGAACGGCAAGTTTATTTTTGTTTCTAGTATTCACGTTATGTAGATTACTGTTTTTATTGAATTTATTATAGTTTCTAAATTCAATACTGTGCTTCACAAAAATGCTCGGTATTTCTCTACATGTCCAAATCAGAAATGAGGAGATCCGTAGACGAACCAAAGTCACTGAAATAGCCCATAGGATTAGTAAGCTGAAGTGGCAATGGGCCGGCCACATAGCACGAAGATTGGACGGTCGATGGGGCAAAAAGGTTCTTCAGTGGACGCGCGACGTGAAGCGCAGTGTGGGACGGCCACCTACCAGATGGACCGACGACCTAGTAAAAATCGCTGGGTCTCGTTGGATGCAGGTGGCAGTGGACGGCGATAGGCTGAGATGATGATGGGATCGATACATCCATGTGTTTTCGTGTCTAGAATTTCATATGTACATTCATCTTACGGTTAAAACGGTACGTAAGGTAACCCGCATATAACTGGGGAGAAATTGAAAGGTGTATGTAGTTAACAAGGTTGGTATACCGGTTTCAAGGAGTCGCCATCGCTGAGGACCCGGGTTCGAGTCACGTGGGGGCAGTGTTTGCGTGATGAATGCCAATTTGTACCTTAGTCATGGTTGTAATAAGAATAACTATGCTATGCTGATGTTTGTTTTTTAGATTTAAACGAAGAATTACTTGACAAGCTGGAGCGACTGCAAATTTTGGCCATCAGATTTATTTTTGGGCTACGTAAATATGATCATATTTCTCACTATCGCGCCAAGCTGAAATGGCCTCTGGTCCGGGAGCGTCGTAATATCCACATTTTGGCCACTTTATTTAAAATCCTAAAATACCCTAATTCCCCACAATACCTTCGATCTCGGTTTCATATGCTGCCTCCCTCCTCACGTTCTCTACGCCCATGCCATTTGGACACACTTGAATTGCCTAAGTGCAACACAAACTTCCTGCTCAACTCATTTAGCTTTCGTGCTGCCCAAATGTGGAACCATCTGCCTTCTATAGTTCAACAAAGCCAGTCCGTTCAGGCATTTAAACGTAGCCTGAAGCAACATTTTCAGGCGCTAGTTGGCAACTCGTCATAAATGTCACATTGTCATCATCATCTTACGTATATATTTATTTATAGCATTACATTTATGTATATATATATTTATTTATTGTATTGTATGTATATTCATGGTATATATATGTTTGTCTTATGAATAATTTTCTTTAACAGTTTTGGTTGCTTTGACGTTACTCATTATAAGTAGCATTCCGTAGACACTCACTGGTTGGCTGGAAGAAATCTCTAATAGAGATAAGTCCACCTTTGTGAACCACATTTTTTTACTTTTTTTTTCTTTGTAACTAATTATGGCAATAAAGTATATATATTGTAATAATATATTTCTACCAAATTTATTTATATATGTATGTCTATCCGTTACCTTACAACAACACAAGCCTTACAGAGCTGCTGCTAGGCTAATTGGTCTAAGTGTGAGAAATATTTATTCAAATTAATCCACGCTGGGCCAGTCTGGTTGACTAAGGCCCAAATGCTCTAACATAGTTAGGGTAGGCTCGTGCCTCTCGGTAGTGACTTATATGAGCTGTGATTAATTAAACACACAAGTTAGAAGAACCCTAATTAAAATTCTAATTTGAATCAGTAAATTATAACCCATATTTAACGACCTTCGTAGCCGAATCGTTACTACAACGGTTTCAAAGTTTCGCCATCTACGAGATCCCGGGTTCGAGTCTTGGTGGAGATAGATGTTTGTGTAATGATTACGAGCATTTGTGCCTTAGTCTTGGTTGTTACTATACATTTATGAAAAATATATTTATTATTCTGTAAGAAATATGTTATTATTATATGTATGTCCCGGCAACGTCATGCCTCTACCCATCTTACAAATGCTTAAAATTAAGCACAAATGTCGCGTATAAAAATTATTTAATTATAACAGCTATTTGATAGATTTTTAAATTTGTATCAGTAACATCAAGTAATTAATGAAGAGAATTTTGAGAGTGAAATAATTTTAGAATAGGGGCTGTAAGGGGTTCTCAACACACCTGAAGGGACTCAACCTCACTGCAGCCTCAGCTAGAAACCTTTATATATGTATCAATAGAAAGAAAACTACATTCATAATTTTGATCTTTATTTGTAATTAACCAATATAATAATTATTACATGTTTTCTAAATACCACAGCATAAGATCCTTACTAAATAAACTCTTTACACGTAAGAATTAAAAAATAATCATTGCGCTTACCTAGTTTAACAGCTCTATTTTTGTACAACAAAAGTGGCTTTGAATTAATTAAAATGTAAATAACTGTGATTAGTACTATAAGTTATGGTAGGTGTTGCCGCTTTAATATATTATTTCTACTGTATTGGCAATTAACATAAATAGTGGAGTTAAAAAACAATGAGGGATAAATAAGTTTAAGCTGTTTTCTGAAGGTATTCGTCGAAAAGATACAGAGCCAGGGACAGGTCTTGTCCATTATTGGCTGTGATGAATGTTTTGAGGTCTGTGGTGTGACCAGCCAGCTCACGGATTTTCTTTGACTGATTTTCAATGAATTCTTCCTCTAGATATTGAGCGATCTGTGGGCAAAAGCATTGTAAGATTTAAGTAATAGCCAAGATATGTTCTTTTTACATTTTAATTTAGACAAATAATACACAATCATACGATGCGTTTTTATTTACATCTATTGCATACATATTTAAAATGAATGGTAAAAAAGTAATGTCACAGATTAAAAAAATATTATTTTTAAAGTACTGAAACAAATATACATTGATATTAAATGAAATGATAGATGTACGAAAGAAAAGTTAAATACAAAAAATGCCATAAAGAAAATTCAGGAATAAACACTAGCAATTAAATAAAAAATATATTATTTCTAGTGATCTCCACCTACTTTTTTATAATGTATCTAATTGGATTGTACAGCATATTGGGATGTTCCGCAGTTGGCACGAGTAAAAAAAAATCTTTAAAACACTAAAATAAAATATGGTTACTATAAAATACCCAAAGCACATACCTCAGAATCGTGCAAGTGCTGGCTGTTCCTGGTGGCTTCACGATGGATGTAGAAGGCCCTCTCGGCGAGTTCCTTCTGTGAGTCTAGCGCCTTAGCCAGAGACTCCAGCTCGTGAAGCTCCACAGTGTAGTTCTTCCTCTCCACTGGCTTTTGGGTGCTGCGTTGGCTGAAGTTCATTTCATCACCTGCACAGGAGTAACAAATTAAATACATTTTAAAATGTGTAGAGTAGTTCATTTCCATATGTACATGGTGATGTGGATATTTTGTGTAACAATCACTCCTCTATGTGTATAAACTTTTATACATGTCGGTTTGTATGAATATTATTTCTATGAAATTTTCCAGTTATGAGTGTGTCTGTGTGAGCATGCACTAGTGTGTGTGGCGTATTTTCCTTGTGCGAGTCATGTGCGAGTCATGCGCGAGTCATACGCGAGTTGGGCTAACTTAGAGCTTTGTGCTAAGAATTTCTTGCTGTTTTCGCTTGCTAGATATCTTGAATATGATATTTTGGTTGAAAAAAACGACCAGTTCAAAAGTTTATACTGTCAGACCTATATACAACCGAAAATTTATCGAATTCGGAAAACACTGACATCATTGGCCAACATTTTTTAATAGAGTTATTTTTTACTTATAACTTGCACAACCCGCTAAGGAAAAAAGCGTTAAATTCATATTCAAATGAGATCTCTCATTTGAACATGAATTTAACGCTTTTTTCCTAAAAGATATTGTTACCTTTAACACATAACAGCAAGGTATAACAACAACAACAAGGAACAAGAATACTACAAACCATAACTACAAAGAATACTACTAAACGTGTCACCTAACTCTGTATCTCAGTTGTATATTTTCGGATTCCTTTAACGTAGTGATCACATAACGAATTCACTCATTACATAGGTATGTGTAGATATAGTATGTGTGTGTGTAGGTACATTTTTCTTTCACTCACCCCTCATAGTGACGTGCTTGATGAGGTCAATGGACTTCTCCCAGGCGTCGTCGGAGAGCTTCTTGAACAACTTGCTGAAACCAGCGCGATTAGTCTGGTAGTTGTTGAAGTAAGCCGCCGACAGCAGGTACTCGTACGAGCGCTCCAGGTGAAGATTGGCGTAGGCCTGCATCTCGGTGGCCACGTTGCCGTGGCGCCCATATTCACCATAGATAGCGTTACAGCGAGGCAGAGCTGTAAAGTGAAATGTAATAAAAAAAAATATGAGAAATATTTTTGTATTCAACTAGCGTATTAAACTAGCGCCATTACTATGTAGAAGATAGGTAAAAGATAGTTGCTGCCTTATTTAGTTTGTTAAGCCAAAGCATTCATTGTTATCTATACTAATAATATAAATTGAAAGATTTGATTATTTGTTTGTATTCAGTAGGTAAGCTCCGAACTTTTGTACGAATCAAGTTAATTCGTAAAAAAGTATGAATCGAGATTTTACTCGAGCGGCTCGGAATAGAATTGCACCTCGGCTAATCTTCTTCTTCTTCTTTTGGGTTTGATGGCGGTGCCCATAGGATTTCGCCAACCTCGAGTTTTTTAGCTTAGAATACTTTTTTTAATTAAAGTATGCGCGACTCATGTTATTATCCAGGCCGTGAAAGTACAAGTGGATGCAAAATTAAAATTAAACAAGACAAATAAAAAACAATATACCCTGTTCGCTGACTATAAAGAAATATATAAAAAAGTTAAAGAGCGGAAACCAAATCAGAGAATAAAAAGATACCAATTAAAGTTTAATACGATTGTAGAATAAATAATGACAAAGAATATTGATGAAAGGTGAATTAACATAAGAAAGAAGAGAGTTAAATTGACACGGCTTAGGGATATAAGGGGAATGACATCATACAATGAATATGAATATTTTGTACAATCGAAAAATATATGATCAGCCGAACCTTCGTCCAAACCACACTCACATAGGGAGCTGTCTTTAACCCTTATTTTTTTCAAATGCACCGGTGTACTTGCATGCCCAAGACGTAACCCTCGGCTAATCAGAAAACAGCGCATATCAAAGTCCGCCATTTTTTAGAGAGTCTATATGTTTCGAGAAGTCGGAAGTAATCGAAATATCAATTAAAATTTTTTCATTTCCTTTTCATTGTTTTTTTTTAGTTTATATTCGTTTATCATATATTTTTTAATTATTTTCAATTACATTATTTATATTGTATAGGATTATAATTTATCATTTTCTTTTCCTAAATAATAATTTATTAAAATTAAACATATGATATTAAAAACTAATTAAACAACACGAGAAAAGTGAAATGATGTTCCTTTTTAAATATTGAAGCTTAACATCGACAATGTTCTAAATAAATCCTCGATATATTTTATTAATTGAACAAAATTCTATAATTATGAAAAAAATGAAATAAACTATTCGAATCGGATGCGATTTTAATCCAGTCTTCAACAAACCGAATTCATTTCTTAAACATCCGGCGTTAACAGTTCATGAACAGAATTGCAGTCTGACGCTACAAATACTTACATAGAGCATTCGAAGCCTGACCACAATCGAGGGAGACGTCCTGGTAGCACGCGTCGGCGGCAAACGCTGCGCTCACGGCCAGTAGTCCGAACAAACTGTAAATCATTGCCTTCATGGTTCTGCAACAATCAATATCATTATACAATAAAATGTGTTTCTTTTTATAAATCAGGTAGATGCTTATTGTTTAGCAATAGGCACAGACAGATATTGTGACCAAATAGGTGTTCTTATGAGGCTGTCAACGTATTTAATTAAAGTAGCTCTAATATTTTCTGCAAGAAGGTAAGGCTTCTTGCACAAAATATTGTATTTAGATTGTGAGATGAATAATAATAAGTTTTATTCTTTTTTCAAACAGAAAGAACAGGTTTTGAAAAATGTAACGTAAAGAAAGATTACGAAAGCTAGCGCTTAACTAGGTGGAAAGTTTTCTGTACACCAAAGACTTTGCAAAATGGACGCACAAAGTTATACTCTATTACTAAGCTTATATGGTGTATTAACTCATTCACTGCCACCACGATTTTCTTAAAGTCTACCGAGATGCCGCGATATAATACTGTGAACACGCTAGGCGTGTTCACAGTATTATATTATTTCACGCTAGCCCTATACCCAACTGCAGCTCTGTATGACGAAGCAGAGGTGCTACAGAAGTTTTGAACTTAAAAATAGCAAAGGGGTCAATCTAATAAAAAGTTTGAGAGCCTAATGGTAGCTCCAATAAGTGAACACGCGTAGCGTGTTCTTGGCACTGCAAAAACCTTTATTTTCAAAAAAAAATCAGACTTGGTTTTTCCGGTTGCCGCTTAATTTAACCATAGCAGATCCTTCAAAAACTATGCAGTAATAATTTGAGCAGAATATCTGGCCTCGTTAAAGACATATTACCAAAACATCAAAAACCCGCCTGGCGTGTTCTTGGCATACAGACTTCAATAAACTTGAACACGCCAAGCGTGTCCTCGGTATTTAATGTGTTAAACTATGTCAAGTAATGTTGCGCCGGGCACACATAAGAGTCCAATAAGGTTAGGGTGATAGCCAACAAATTATCAAGGTACTTCACAATACTTAGATATGTCCGTTGCGTATGAATACGTATATGCAACGGATATATCTCAGATAGTCAGTCTCTCTACCATACTCTTCCCGTGTTTACTAATAGTAAATACATACATATACTCACGCAATTTTCCCAAGGAGGTGGGCAGAGCTCACAGTTTTACAATTACTACGACCCAAACATACCTCAATAAAATAAATACCTCTCGAGCTTCCTCGACTTTCATACACGCTCCTTGGTTACTTGTACTCTTGACCTGACTTTGTTTCAATACTACCTACTTGGACCAAGTATCACCTAAAAAGTAAAAACTGGCAAACATCTGTCTGCCAGCCTGTTATTATTTCCTTACTTCTCTGCCACCAGTGCTAGTTTCAAACTTACTCTTATATAATCACATCTAATCTTGTCCGTTCTAATCACATTATACAGATGATTACATTCATATCTACGGCAGGTACTTTTCTTATATCTTTCGCGATACTTTTCACCATTTCATCCAACCGATATTCTTTCTACATCCCGGTCAATGCTGGAGTCGCGTAAATAACAGTCTCGAATTATCGGAATCGAAGGACACTGGTAAGAGAGAAACTAAATAAGCCGCCGAAATTGTTAAAAAATGGTGCTTATGAATCATATTTTTATAATTATTAGTTTATATAAGAGTTTTTTTAACCAAAGATAGAATCTAGTTAAATTAATTATTAAATTGAAGCATTCTCATAGGAGTCAGATAATACAATTAATAAGTAATATTTAAAAAGTACTTGAAAAATAACTATGATTAAGCTATTTAATAAAAATATATACCTTAACTACCTGTGGTAATTAATCCTTACTAATATTTCATAGGGGATGAAAGATTGTATTGAAGGTCCATCATTTTTAAAGCTTCTAGCATGGGCTTGAAATTTATTTTTCAGGTTTATAATTAGATTAAAATAAATACGATATTCAAAGTTCGTAAAACTTTACCCAAAAGGAGGTAAAAATAGGGGAGGAAAATTAATAGTTAAATTAGATAGTATGAGAATAGTTTCGAAACCTGGACACAAATATAGGGAAATTTTTACCTCTCGAAAATATATATTTTCGGAGGGAAAATCTAATAAAAAAAACTAACCGGGTTTGATGCAATTGGTATGGAGATAATTGGAGACCGGGAGAAGAATTTTCCTGCGGGAAAATATATCTTTGCTTTTAGAAAATCCAATATAACACTGCTGAAAAACTAGTTAAGTATAAGTTACAAATAAATGAAATATCATGAATTATTATCAAAGCAATAAACTCAAAGGTAAATTTTCAATTTTACTGTTTGTATATAGACACACATTTTCTGACACAAAACATCTGATCAAGTGTCAACTATGCCACACCTAACTCTAACTTAAAACTAATTATTAGATAAATATATATTATGTTTTATGCATATTCAAGTTAATCCAAAAGAAATTACAAAAATTATTATGTTAATATTGAAAACTATTTTACTAGATATGTTAGTGAAGTGTTAAACAATTATGACTCAATTTATTTATCACGTATGACATTATTTTTGTTATCAGTGATACGAATGCATAGTTGGAACTTGAAACACAAAACTTATTTAATAACCCAAAAGACAAAATGACTCTGATTCTACACTATTTTCAAACCGAAAGTTAATAGATACAGATTTGCTGGCATCTAGATAAATGAGATTCGATGTGAGGGAGAAACAACAAATGTAGTAGTAACATTACACTTTGACCTTTGGACCATACTATCCTCCATTGTAGTGGAGGAATTGTTACTGAAAATTGCAACATATTTTACCTTGTAAATAAATAATTTTCCACATGTGTTTTATTTGTTATATTATAATAAAATCTTATATCTGGAAGTTTAAATAATTTTTATAAAGTTTGCTCCACTTTAGAATTTTTATCTTGTATTGTGGGTGCAGTTACAAAAACAAAAAAGAAACAAAATAACAACCCTTAGCACAGTAGCAGTACTGTGTCATACTCCTGTACTACCTTTCACACCTCATCACCTTTCCCTATTTTACATTTGTACATCCACCTTATTTTTTTCATATAGCACTATATACGATAACTGGGGGATTAAAACCTTTAAGCCCTACAAATCTGCGGGGCTGGATGATATATTCCCAGCTCTACTTCAATGGGGCCTAGATTCAATAACGCCATGGCTGATAAGAATCTATCAGGCGTGCATTGCATACAGATACGTTCCAAAAGCCTGGCGAGAAGTAAAAGTTATCTTCATCCCCAAATCAGGTAAAACTGACTACACACAGCCCAAAGCGTACAGACCCATAAGCCTAACATCCTTTTTATTAAAGACCCTAGAGAGGCTATGTGAGCGATATATGCGGAACGGCCTCCTAAGGAAAGCACCAATACATATACAACAACACGCATACTCCACAGGAAAATCAACAGAATCGGCGCTTCACAGCGTAGTTTCCAAGATTGAATGTGCTGTAGACCACAAAAACTCCTCACTAGCAGCATTCATTGATATCGAAGGCGCTTTCGACAAAACCACCTTTAACAGCATAGGCAAATCCCTAGAAAGACACAGGATAAATCAAACACTAAGCGGCTGGATCACCAACATGCTTAAGCTAAGAGTCGTGCAAGTCACAATGAATGACACCACAAGGGCCGTGGTGGCGAAGGGGTGCCCCCGAGGAGGAGTCCTCTCGCCGTTGCTGTGGAACCTTGTGGTAAATATTCTAATAAAACGTCTCAACGACGTAGGATTTTACACTATAGGCTACGCCGACGACATATCCATAATAATAAATGGAAAACACGAAAACACACTATGCAATCTTATGCACCAAGCGCTAAAGATAGTTGAGGACTGGTGCGGAGAACAACAACTCAGTGTGAACCCCACAAAAACAGAGCTAGTTCTTTTCACTAAGAAAAGAAAGCTGACGACACTACAACTACCACTCTTCTTTGGCAAAAAAGGCGACCATAGCATTGTTCAGACTAAGCACAAATGGTACACTGAAAAAAGATTCAAGAATAAAACACATACGCATCAAGGAGGACGCCATAAAGAGGCAACCGATGCTGGCATCACCTCATGACAAAATCCCAAAAACGTACCCTCCGCATAAACACTACAAAATACAGCTACAAGAATTAACAAATGAATTACAAAACACAACGGAATGGATATACACTGATGGATCTAAGACAAACTCCGGCACCGGTGCGGGGGTTTTCTCAGATGAACTGAACATCAAAATATCCAGGGCACTGGGGAAACTAAATAGCGTATATCAAGCGGAGTGCGTCGGTATAATCCAGGCGGCCCATACGATCATAAACAAAAAGGTCATGAATTCTAACATATGTATACTATCCGATAGCGCCTCAGTACTGCAATCTCTAGGAAGGGATGACTTCACCTCAGGACTGACACTTGAATGTCACAATGCCCTGGAACAGATAGCAGTACTCAATCACAATAAAATAACCCTACAATTGATAAAGGGGCACAGTGGATCATGAGGCAATGATGCAGCGGACGAACTGGCAAGGAGGGGGTCCGACATGGTGGAGTTCGGACCAGATGCGCTTATGCCTATCCCCTTCAGCCAGTTACGTGGCTGGTTACAAGAACAGACACATAGGCAAGCCGAAAGCTGGTGGACCTCAACGCCTGGCTGTAGGCAATCCAAAGAGGCTATGCCAAACCTGAGCAACAGACTAATAAAGCGTTTATTGCGATTGAACAAAAAGAACCTAAGAACAGTAGTAGAAACCATTACGGGTCACTGCTCGCTTAACAAACACTTATTCACTCTAGGTATAACCGATAGCCCTCTGTGCAGGGCATGCATGAAGACAGAGGAAACGATTGCACATGTGCTACTAGAGTGCACAGGCGTCGCCCAAATCCGGAAAGAAACCGTGGGATCACCCAAAACAATCGAGGAAATCCTGAACAACATGGGGAACTTAATCTGCTTCTGGAGAGGGGTGGGATGGCTGGAATGAGCAACCTCCACCTTGTACTCACGCACAATGGTCCATACAGGACTAAGTGCAGAAAACACACCCTCTGGATGTCAGAGGGTGACCTATGATGATGATGATATATGATAACACAAAGAAATTATTTAATCTCTTAATATGACTACTGTTCATATCTTAAAACAACTGATAAAAAACAAATAATTTTGTGTAGTAGTATATACACAGAATTTAAATTAGTACCTTTGCTGATAACAAATAGATATGTTAGTTATTATGGAATTACAAGGTGATAATGATAATATAATTATAGCAATAAAGTAAAGGATTATAACAATATTTGGTATCAAGACAATCAACTATTATGATTTTTAAGATAAAACGTGGATATATCAATATCTGTATGAAATTTGCAAACATGCAACAGATTATATGTATTGTCTGTGTGGTTTTAAATACACAAACTCTTAAAATAACAAATATATTTTAAAGAACTTTTTGATTTTCTAGAAATATTATAATATTTTCAAATATATTTATAGATAATTCAAATTATACTTAGAAATAGGCTCATTTACTAATATAAAATCAATTAAATATGCATAATTATTACTAAGTTTAAATTTATAAATTTGAGCAAATTGTAATACAATAATGAGAAGATTTTGTTAGTACTGAGAATGTAACATTTATTAAATCATATAAATAATAGTTTTGAATTCTAAATCAATGATTAAATATATTTTGCAAATAATTAGAGATTATCATTTATAAACATAAAATTTAAATGAATTGACAATGATATAATATTAATAAATTATATTTTATTAACAAAAAGTTAAATAAATTAAATTCTAAAGACATTGAATCTAACGAATGAAAACAAATAAGAACTACGAAACCCAACGAAAGTAATTCAATTTCTTAAATAATAAAATTCCACAATTTAATAACAGCCTTCAATAGTATAATAATTATGATAACATTAATCCATAACACAAGTAAAGTTATGTTAACTCACCAATAATTGCGATGTTGACTTGTGACAAAGAAGTTTTTGTAGGTAGAAAATGAATAAAAATATTGAACACTGGACTAGTTGATATAGCACCTTTACACACACTGGCGCAGAGGGAGACTACCAAGTTATAATACAATACAAAAGAGAGGGATATAACTGATAATACGCTCTAGAGATATTGAAAAAATCAACTTGTAAGGCGACTTAATTATATTTTCCGTGTCTGATCACGACAACAAGTAGTGAGAATTTGATCATTTAATTTGACGTAAAACTAAATTCATTCAAACTGAAGTTTGTTCGATGAGTGCTGCCAGTCACAGAAAAGTAATACCCTAAAACGCGTATTCTGAATGAAATTGTGATTTAAGCTAGTTAAATCTATTTAAAGAATTGAAAAAGTAATTCACTTGATCAAATTTTAGTATCAAACAATAATGAATAAAGACCTCCATTAAATTTAATATTAAGATATTGTAATTAACTTATCTCATTTATGTGGCAAATTTATGATACTGGCTACATTTTTATCCGCATCCTCCAATGACTCGCTCCGCCTCCATCCCCCCGCTACACCATGACGTAAGTTGTCATAAACAAAGGAATTTGAGGTTTTGTGTTTCGAGAAAACTTTTTTAAACATATCTACTTTATAATAGGTACTTTATAATTCATTATTTAGTAAAATTTTAGCCCATTTTGAAAGTTGTTAAAGTTAAGTTTTTAAAGTTATACCGTTGTCTTTCCGAAATATATTATGAAAATGAGGGAAAATATTCCAGCCGGCCTTGAAACACAAAACCTCGCTGAGGTTTTTGGTTCCAAGCTGGTATGTTCCATCTCGCTCTAGCGCCTCATTCTGTGAAATTAAAATCTCTTGTCAACAACAGACTGGTGGTTCTGTCTGTTATCGATGCGTAATTCATTATTTTTATAGCACTCGACATTTGCCTTTGTTATATTTTGTTGCGTTTCTATTCGCCTTCTGCACCAGTGTGTGTAAAGGCCTGCCATTTGGTAGTTCTGCCTCTAAATATTTAATGAAATAAAATATTTTCAAAGTTTCTGTGATTCTACTTTTAGAAATAAAGATGAAGGTGATAATTTTTGCTGTTGCTGGTCTTTTGGCTTTGTGCGCTCCTGCTTTCGGAACGCAATGTAAGTATACCTACATTTCTTTTCATGTGGAACGGAATTATTATTTCGAGATTTAGGTTTAATTGAATACTTATAAGTAATACATAAACAATCTACCCTGTAATCATTGTAATATTTTAATCATCGTAATGTCAATCAAATTAAATCATATTTTACTTATTGGGAACCCAAGCTAAGATTTTCTTCATTTATTTATCATGCTAGCTTAAGTTGAATTTAATCAATCTAATGTCTATTTTTATTTATATTATTTTTGTATCTATATAAATATTAGTTTACCAATTGTATTCAAATAATGAAATTTCGAACTATGTAAATATTGTTATAGGTAACTATTAGCATATTAACAGTTATTAACAACTATTCATATTTTTTCAATCATAACTTGAAACACTGAAAAAAACCCTTATTATCAGTGTTTCAGCATTACCAAATGATTATTTTAAAAACACTATTTTTGTTATTGATTAAACTCAAACTCCTCAAACACTATATAACATTTAAAGAAATATTCTTTAAATCTTGTTTTTCAAATTATTATTTAAGTTTAACCATGTCTTATACTCACGGCCTGTTTAATAAACATTATAATTTGTCCATTTTGTAAATAAGGCAATATTTGATAAGTTCTATGATAAATGTATTAAATAAATATTATAATATTTAGAAAACATCAGTTGATATTGTATCTACAAATTTATAATAGTAAGTTTCAAATTATATCAAATACTTAAGGTTAATACAGAGGGTAGATATCAAATATCTGAGGTTTTCTTTGTTAATAGTAATTAATCTGCAGATTTCAGCTATGGACCTCTTTTATTCCTACTCATTATATAGTTGTATATTTTGATCTTATGTTTTCAATTGTATGATTTACTGCATTAGTTGTTTTGACTGAAGTGGTTGGGTTTATTTTTCCTCACCTATGTCACTATGCGTATCTGAGCTCTGTGCAGCATTTTTAATCAGCAATTTCATAATCTGTATAAATTATAATATATGTAAGGAATTTGCGTCTTATGTTGATCACAACATGAGGTACATTGTCTGGGACTCGATTTTAAGGTACTACTCTCTGAGCACAACTAAGTTAGGTCCTGCACTTCATTAATCTTGAGCAACCTACACATACTTATACTTTGATACATTATATCATATTCATGTTATATGTTTTATCTCGTCTTGAGTGAAGTTCAGGAAAAGAGTATTGGACTCGCATCTCCACCACTTGATTCTATTGCCATTATTCAAAACAAGAACCTCAGTGTTTCAGTGTTTTTCAGGAAGATATCCAGGTGTATTTCTGTGTTTTACTTGGAAGAACTTTTTCATGATGTCATAACAACAGGACTCTCATAATGTATTTCAAGTGGGTTATCTCTGTTAATAAAATTGTTTTAATTACTATATTCCAGTTAGACTGGGAGCCTAAGGATCTAGTTTTGACCAAGGTCTAAATAAAGTCGATTTGTTGGATTAATAATGAAAGTCATGGAGCACATTAACAAAATTAGTATTTTGTTACTAATATATAGAAATAAAGATGTGTAGTGAAAATCTATACTAAATGTACAGAAGAAACTCGTATAATCCACATTTACTCTAAACGTTCGGAGGATTATTTATCATAGTCCCTTTTTCCTTATCTCCAGCAGATACTTTTAGAAGTGGAATGTCTACCACAAAGCAAATTGCTAATACCTGATAGCTCTGCAAAACGGCACTGAATGGCCTATTTCCTGAAGGATCTTAATCTTTTTTTCTTTCTAACGGACAGCGTATGAAACTTTTGACAGTCTATATTTAGCCACAATTTTGGATTATACTCAAAAGATCAGGTCAAGAGTACCTGTAACCGACTAGTATTAATGAAAGTTGAGGTGGCTAAAGTATGTTTGAACCGTAGCAAGTGGAAACCTGTGATCTCTGCCAACCCTGAAGGGAATGAGACCGGAATGGGAGTATATGTATGTAGTTCTTTAACATTTGACTTGAAATGTCTGTGTATTGTAACATTAAAAGGTTTAACTCATCTTGAGCTTTACAACAAAAAGCAAGTATTTTCAAAATTGAAGCTACCAATTATAAAGCAGATCTAATATCTTGGGTTTCTTGAAGTAAGAAAAAAATAAGTACGATATGTTACATCAGCACTTCCCAATTTTATAATGACCAAGACCATTTCGTCAACTTTCATCATTAGTATAAATTAAGAAGAGACATTTTTGTTTACCTGATCTTTGTCAATTGATATGGAGAGCACTGCATAAGGATTACATTATTCAAGCTAAAATGTAAACAATTTTTGACTGTGCATTGGAAAATCTAGTAAAGACAAGGAGCACAATGAATTATAAAGAAGAACGATTTGAAGGTTTGCTTGTTTGCATTGAATAGACTGCAATACTATTTGACTGATTTGAAAAATTATTTCACTGTTCCTCTATTCTGTTTCACAGCTACAATATCTCCGGTGAACATAGGCTATATTAAATTTTCATAAAAGTTAAAATTTTTGGTGATTTTAGTATGGTTTCCTACCATACTAAAATCACCAAATATTTTTACGGTCGCGTGCGCATTGATAATTAAAGTGAGTACAGTTGTCCGGGTGGACACTGCACACTGTTCCTTTGAGCTTCAGATAATTGTACAATAAGCGCCACGTCATGTTGTACTGTTTCCTTTGAACTGCTCTTGTGTAGCTCGCAATTTGGACAATTATAATGTACACACTAAATAAACATTAATGTAATAACCCAAACCGAATACGAATTAAGGTCATTTTTTAATAAAAAGATATAGATGGGAAACTATATTCGGGTAAACACTATGCGATGTAACGTGCCCTCGCGCTGGTTTGCGCATCAATCGACAACGTGCATCATCGTTGCGCGCTTGTTCCATTCATCGACGACATAATACAGTGCACATTGAAAATAAAAAACTTTCTTTTCTTCTTCAAATTTCTTAAGAAGTACCCATTTTTTCTATTACGTTCCTTTGGTTGAAAATTAACAAAATAATTTTCCCACAGGTTAGTATAAAAACTATATAATACAAATTCTAACTTTAACCGTGAATATCTTGGCAACTATCATATTCCCGGCTATAGTCTATAAAACAAATAAAATAACACCGACATTGGGAGCAGTACGTGGGTCTCAGTTTTAGCATCAGTCAAAAACAACCTTAATGATGTCACAGTCTACACATACTTATGTTAATTACACATGTGTAGGGTACTTTATGTGTAATTACCGATGCCGGATGAATACGGCAAAACGTCCCGGACATCTGGGCGAAATATAGCTTTGAAAGAAACCCACAATTTTTTTTCTTGTATTTCTAGATATTTTTCATTTATACAGCTTGTTCGATTTAATTCGAACTTATTTCGAATTTTTACCTAAAAGGTTTTATAATTTATCTTCACTTGTCATTAATTTATTTATTCATTTCATTGGTGCATGGCAAACCTCTCGCTGGCGCGATACCCGGGGCATCGTACAATCCGTACGCATTAACTGTGATGTGACAATTTTAAAAAAATATATGATACTAGCTGTGCCCGCGACTTCGTCCGCGTGGAATAGTTATTTTGCGCACCTCAGCTGTTACCCGATCTTGACAACGCGACATATCCAAATTTGGTACCATAAAAACGGTCATTGTGACTAAACCTTAAAAAGATAGACATATGCCGTCGCGGACTTTTTTTTAGATCATGTATAGAGGAATAATTCTTTCATACATATTTTTTGTGTATCTTGAACCGTTTTCGCAGCGCACGCAAAGAAAGCCTTCAAAAATGAATAATTTCCCCGTTTTTTACACATTTACCGCTCTGTCTTTGCTCCTATTGGTCATAGCGTAATGTTATTTAGCCTATAGCCTTCCTCGATAAATGGACTATCCAACAAAAAAAGAATTATTCAAATCGCACCAGTAGTTTCGGAGATTAGCGCGTTCAAACAAACAAACAAACTCTTCAGCTTTATATATTAGTATAGATTTTTTAATAATATTTCACACACGGCTGCGTTTATTTTTTAGACTATACATATAGACCGCATCTATGCCCTACGCAATAAAAGCCGTTTTCGTAGTTCAACTGTTTACCTTGAAGAATAGCTACTGAACATAGTATTGTGCGTTGTGTTGTATAAACATAGTATTATCAATGTTGCTCTTAGGGACAACATTGTAGCTAAATGTTTATTACTATTTTGTCACTAGTTTTTTTGTAATTAAAGACTTTAACTAATACGTAAGTAAAGTATACAGCTTGTTTTCGGATTCTAAAACTTGAAAGGATTTAGATGCGAATTATAGTATTAGGTAGGTAGGTATTAAGGTATTTTGTACATTTACAGCATGACGCAGATGCTATTCGTTTTATTGACACCTAATATGGCAACAGACATCGAGCTATCTTATCTTAATTCTCCTACTTGTTTTAATACATTGTATGCGAGACATGAGTACATGGCCGATGTACACGTTGATAAAATATACGTGATAGCTACAATTATCTGTGATTGACGTTTCTCTCGGACATATCTATGCGGTTGTGATCAATTACACATATCTAGGATTTTATCTGACTTTGTTATCGCACCTTTCACGTGCATATTTAGTTTACTTGTCTTAAATATTGATTGATTAATGACCTAATTTGAAATTTCCGAAGTAGGTATTGTTGGACTTGCATTGCGCATCCTCATATCAGGGTGTATGCCCTATCTCCAGCGTGGATGTCATGGAGTCTTTGAGGATTCTTGAAATGATATTACCCGTTTTTTCCATTCTTACTAAAGTTCAGTCATTAAGAAAAAAATATTTAACGATAAACCGAACGTTATCCATACATTATCTTGAATTTATGTCCAACCATTCGTTTAAAAATACTTGCTGGAATGCGTTATTTCAATGGGATTGGTATTTCCCATTTTAGTTTAACATTATGAAATACACAATTTATTTATTTTGCTTTTTTTTTATAGCAGATACCGCTCTAACTATACATCCAACTGGTTTACGTGTAGGAGCCACTTTCCTGATGGCGTAACGAACACGGCTCCAGCCATTAAATTAATTCTTATTCTTGGTCTTCTGATTCTTATTAATGGTATCTCTGTATCAAGACATCGATCACAATTTTTTTGTAGTATACATGTTCTAACAATGCTACTTACTGTATCGGTATCCTACAGGCCACGTGAATCCAGTAAACATCCCTAAGGAATGGATCACTATGCGGCGTCCCTGCCGGGACTCCATGCGCCGCCAGATCCAGATGGAGGTAGCTGCCTCACTCCAGTATCTGGCTATGGGCGCCCACTTCTCCAAGGATTCCGTAAGTAATTTTTTAGGACTGTGTAAATTTTCCACTAGTATGAGCAACGGAACAAGATATGATAAATCGTTAATCGTGCGACATATCCTATGAGATTCTCAGCAAATCTGCAACACTGTAAAAACCACAGTGTATGTTGTTAAGTGGTGACGTAAGGTGTAAAAGTACAGTAAGTACACTACTTTTAACATGCAGCAGATGATTAGCTTATTTAAACAAGTATCATAACTTGAAAATAAATGCTGTGGATCTGTGATTAGAAGTCCAGTATCCCTATATACCGGAAGTATGCAGAAGCCCCAAGAGGCTTCTGGCATTCTGGAAAGATCTGCGACGGTTGGAGTAAGAGAGATGTCAACCTCAACCAGCATAGGACGCACAATGACCCAACTGTGAGGCTAAGTGCGGATAAAAGGCCAGCCAAACTAACTAAACTAGAAGTCCAGTGCGGAGATCATAGGGCCACTGACACTATTTTAGATTCGATCATTAACAACAGAGTTAAACAGCAGTTTTTGTAAATTATTTAGAGACTGGTTTGAACAGAACTAAAGGGAAACCGGTTTGCTTTTTACCTACCGGCACACAGAAAATTTACGATGCCTCTATCTTTATACAATTGAAATAATAGGCCTTTGAAATTATCGTTTACTAGCTTTCTGCCCGCGGCTTCGCCTGCGTGGATTTCGGGATTGGGTCTATAGAGGGTTAGGAGTCATAGCTTTTGCCCACGACTACATATGCGCGGAAGTCGGTTTATGGCGCGAAGGTTTTATCGCGCTTCCCGTGGGACTATCCGTTTTTCCGAGATAAAAAATACCGTGAAACCTTGCTCAAGAATCACTCTACCTATTGATGAAAACCGCATGAAAATCTGTGCAGTAGTTTTTGAGCGAAGCCTTTAATGCGCATCCCGTGGGATCCGTCGATTTTTCCGGGATAAAAAGTAGCCTATGTTACTTGGGGATAATGTGGCTTTCCAAAGGTGAAAAAATTTTTGAAATCGGTCCAGTAGTGTCGGAGCCTATTCATTACAAACAAACAAACAAACAAATCTTTCCTCTTTATAATATTAGTATAGATTTCCTAAATCTAAATTAATAGTCTTTGTATTACGTGACTTTAAGTTATTTTAAGTTGCGTAAGATTTTAACCCAATCTTTATGATAGCTTTGTTAATAATTTGTTGGACATAGTTGATTTAATAGATATTAATAATAAGTGCTTGAGAATGCATAATTCATTCTATTTTATTATCCTAATGTGCATTGTTTTTCATAAACCTATGTAATGTACCATATTTATGACAAATATGTGTTATAAATTCTATATGGGCCATAGGGATTATAACATTGTTTATAGTCACCCAAAAACTCGAGATATAATCTATACTGTTCTTGACGAATCCTAATGTTCTGATCTTCACAGATCAATAGACCAGGTTTTGCGAAGCTGTTCTTCGAGTCCGGCTCAGAGGAGCGCCAGCACGCAATGAAGCTGATCGAGTACCTCCTGATGAGAGGAGAGCTCACCTCTGACGTCACTTCCCTCATTCAAATCAGGGTGAGTACCTACTTTATCGAGGATCTCCATTTAAACGGTTTACAAATCTAAAAGTGTCGTAATCAGGGTGTCCACATTCTGGAAAGTCAGGGAAAGTCATGGAAAAGTCAGGGACGCTTGAGGTGGTCAGGGAAAGTCAGGGATATTGAGGAGCTACCTGGAGAGTCAGGGAAAATTTAAGATATTTGTCAATAAAAATTTCTTGAACTGTAAATTGAAATCCATGCAAAAATTTCCCAATGATTGTAAAATGAGGGATATATTTTATGCTCTGGTTTGATTCTTAATCCAGACCATTGAAGCATTTTTTTTAGGTCCGGAGAAAACTACGTAGTTTTTTGCCATTACCTACTAAAATTACTCCTTTCTTGTTTGAAATAAATGAGTATTTAGGTACAATAAATAAAGAGTTTTACTTTGACAGGGTGAACTATCAGTCATATTGTGCACATGGACATGTATCTTCAAAATTGGAGTGAACTATGTTATAATTATAGGTTATAACTAGTTTACTCACTTTTAATATTACTTAATTCTTCGTATTTAGAAATCTTCTATTTCTTCATACAAAACAGCTCATTACTGTTATCTACGAGGAATTATAGAAATTTTACAACACTAGAACTAAAATGAATGCCAAAAAATGTTCATTTAATAAATTGTAGATCCCAAAGTCAGACCTGAATTTTTTGAATGGCTGAATGATGTTCCAAATGATCCAGGATTAGCATTCTGTAAGATATGCTGCTAGTCCATCAAATTAAGTAACATGGGTAAACATGCACTGGTTTCACATGCCAAAAGACCTACACACGTTAAAAATTATGAATTAAGAAAAATGCAACCAAACATTTCATTCTTTACAAAAAAAGAACATTCTGATGAACCATCAACTTCGACAATTGCAAGCGCCACAGAGACTTCGTCCCTCAATATCGAAAGTTCTTATGACTCCCATAAAAGTAAAGTTACAAAAATGTGTATACCTACATACAAAGACGATGATGTGACATCAGTGGAAATACTTTGGGCATTAGAAATTGTTTTTAACAAAATGTCCCTTAATTCTAGTGATAGAACCAGCATGCATTCAAAAGAATGATTCCTGACAGCAAAATTGCCCTAAACTTCACATTGGGAAAAACAAAAGCGTCATATGTAATAAACTACGGAATAGCACCTTATTTAAGAACATGTTTGCAAAAAAATTTAGAAGATTGTCTATTTTACGTAATTTCCTTTGATGAATCACTAAATAAAGTCTCCCAGAAATGTCAAATGGATATTGTTATAAGATTTAAATGGATTTTTAAAGGGTTTGTTAAATCTAGACCATGACAAGTTCTTGCAGTTCGATGGATGGACCCAATGTTAATCTGAGCTTTCTTCATAAATTGAAAGCAGAACTTGCTACAGAAAATTCAAAATCTTCATTAATAGATATCGGAGTTTGTGGCTTACACACCGTGAATGGCGCTGTTAAAACCGGACATAAGCAAACTGATTGAGAAATAAACGAACTCTTAAGAACAATGTATAATTATTTCAAGGACTCACCGGCACGTCGAGCTCTGTATACAACAATTACTGGCAGTACAGAATTTCCACAGAAGTTCACTTCAATAAGATGCCTTGAAAATGGCCCTTGCATTGACCGAGCTTTGAAAGTTTATGATAAAGTATTGGAATTCGTTACAAACGCATCTGTTCCAGATAGTCATAATAAGAAAAAGTTAGATAAAAGATACTGTTGAATGTTCTAATATTATTTCGTTTTTAATTTGTTTTAGCAAAAAAAAAAAATTGATTTTTATGTACAATTAAGTTTTACTTTTCAGTAACAAAAGTCCTCCTTTTTGATGAAAAAGTCATTCTATTTGCTGAAAAAGTCCCACGTCCCCACTTGGGGGCCTGCTATTGTTTTATTATTATTTTAATTGCCAACACTTCTCATTGTGGTATTAGAGTGAGTAAATGACTTATTTAAAAAAATGTTTTAATTAGTTTGGTCAGGGAAATTTGAAAAATACTCGTAGTCATGGAAATTTGAAAAATGGTCAGGGATAGTCATGGAAAGTCAGGGATTTTCTTTAACCAATAGCCGTGGACACCCTGGTAATGAACGTAATTAAAATTGTCTTAACATTATTACAAACTGGCTATCCGCCTCGTTTCGCGATTATTATTTGTATGTATCTTAAATTTTTACTTACTTAAATCGCTATTTATTAAATTAAAATCATTAACATGTGGGTGCTCGGGTGCTTATATTTAGAAAGAATTTATTTCTATACATATATATAGTAATGGTCGTTATTTCAATAACAGATAATATAATTAATTAGTTTCCCGTAACGAATAACACATTATTTAACAACGGCTTATACTGTTATCCTGCTGTTGCTGTTGACAAAATAATCGCCTAGTCGCATTGTTGTTGTTGCCACTTGAAACCGTTGTGTAGGCGGAGGCGCTCGTTCTGTTGCCTGACTGCTTATTCTTATAATATTAACCTTTTTTACAAGGAAATAAAGTTCCTATTTGTTTATTTCTTATAGTAATTTTACTAATACCAAATTCACAATTTTGTACCTTTGCGCGTATGACAATTAGACTCATTTTGATTTACAGTGTGATTTGAAATAACAATTAGGTAAACTGTTGCTGTCTTGCTGGTGCTTAAGCTGTTGTCATTTTTTTAGTTACGCATTATTTGCAGTTGTGTGATCTTTGCAATAATTAGTGTCTACATGACACTAGTGTCTACTGACTTTTGAAGTAACTAATAAATAATTAGAGTAGATATTGTAAATAAATGGAAATGGAAGAATATTGCATGTAAATAATGTAAAGATTGGATGTATATAACAAATTATGTACAGATCAATGAACTTTTAAATACACAAGAATATTATATTGATTAATTAATTTAAGTTATTTAAATTACTGCCTAATATTCTGACAGTCCTAAGCCTGAAAAAGTATGAAGGAAAGTTCATTGTTAACAATAACTAGCTATAATAACAATAGTACTTAACAACATTTGTCAAAACAGCAATATAACAGGATAACAGACAACAGTTTACAATAACAGTTATCTATACTAATATAATAAAGCTGAAGAGTTTGTTTGTTTGTTTGTTTGTTTGTTTGTTTGAACGCGCTAATCTCCGAAACTACTGGTGCGATTTCAATAATTCTTTTTTTGTTGGATAGTCCATTTATCGAGGAAGGCTATAGGCTAAATAACATTACGCTATGACCAATAGGAGCAAAGACAGAGCGGTAAATGTGTAAAAAACGGGGAAAATTATTCATTTTTGAAGGCTTTCTTTGCGTGCGCTGCGAAAACGGTTCAAGATACACAAAAAATATGTATGAAAGAATTATTCCTCTATACATGATCTAAAAAAAAGTCCGCGACGGCATATGTCTATCTTTTAGGTTTAGTCACAATGACCGTTTTTATGGTAATCAAATTTGGATATGTCGCGTTGTCAAGATCGGTAACAGCTGAGGTGGTTGTTTGCAAAAATAAATATGGTGCTCAAAATAACTATTCCACGCGGACGAAGTCGCGGGCACAGCTAGTAGGAAAATAACACAACAGTGTTATTCGTTGTTACAAAACAGTCGTTATTATCATTACTACACTAGTCTTAAATACTCTTTATCTACTATCATGCTATTAATGCTCTATAAAAGAACCTATAACAATTAGCTTATTGCCACCATTAAAACACTCAATGATATTATGATCATTATATCATCCAAACGCGTGATATTATGAATTTCAAAAAAAGAACATTCGCATGCAATGACATTTTCACCACCTATTGCAAAAATTTTGAAAAAAGAATAATAAATTGTAGACTAATTCGTCATTTCGGATTCTCGTCTCATCGTGTTATTTCCCGCTATTTTTTCACTCGAATATTGGAAATCGCAAACAAACAATTACTGTGTGCTGAGTGATTCTAGCTTTAATGACACACTACCAGATATTTCTAAAACAGCAAAGGAAATTTCTAACAAATTGTTGTGTTTTGATGTTGGCAATAAGCTAATTGTTATAGGTTCTTTTATAGAGGTCATGATTGTAGATAAAGTCTTGTATGCAACTGTTATAATTAGGTATCAAAACACTCATGTGATAATAGTATCCCACATAAACCCACATTCGTGTTTTAATATCCCTGATTATACAACTGTTGCATAAATAACTATTATACGTGTTCAATTGTCAGTCTGTTTGTATGATATATCATTATTTTCTAACCAAGTCTGTCGTCTTCAGCCTCCCGAACGTAAGACCTGGGGCGACGCGGTCGAGGCGTTGGAACACGCCCTTAAGATGGAGTCTGACGTCACTAAGAGCATCCGCACTGTAATTGCAGCGTGCGAAGACGATAATGAGTTCAACGACTATCACGTAAGTTTTCCCAAACTTTCGAACGTATTTGGGGCATTGACATAACTGCTATGTATAGACCAAGAACGCTCATATAAAATCAATTTGTACAAAGCAGTACGAATATGTTATCTCGCGGCCAAAACGTAAGCGCCAGCACCACCAGTTCCACTATTCATTACTAGGTAGGTAGCACTCCAAGAGGGTCGCGGGCGCCTTACATCGCCTGCTGCCCAATCTCGGGGGACCGAGGGATGGTGTTCGCCGCCTGTACGCGAGCGTCGTACGGTCCGTGGCCTTGTATGGGGCCCCCGTGTGGTCGCAAGACTGCACGAGGTCCTCCCGCTGCAGAGCTCTGCTCCGGAGCATGCAGTGGACAATGGCTATACGGATCGTGCGAGGCTACCGTACGATCTCGTACGAGGCGGCGACGGTTCTGGGGCGGTCCCCCCCTTTCGAGATCCTGGCCGACATGTACGCGGTGATGTATAACGCACCGCGGCATGTCGGTCGGGGGGGCGACGGGGGGAGTCCCCCGGCACCAGCGCACGGAATGCACAGACGGGAGTTGCACCGACGGGCGAGAGGGCTGGCGCGCGCAGCTAGAGCGTGGGGCTGCGTGCGTCAGCGCGCCGTCGGTGCGATACTCCCGTACTTCGAAGCTTGGCTCTGCGGAGGGCGGAAGTCACCTACCGCTTGACTCAGATACTCACCGGACATGGTTGTTTCGGTGAGTATCTGAGTCGAATAGGGAGGGAGGACACGACACGATGCCACCATTGTGCATCCGACCTCGACTCGGCCCAGCACACGCTGGCGGAGTGCCCTGCTTGGGACTCCGAACGCCGAGTCTTGGTCGAAGAGATCGGGCAAGATCTGTCTCCGCCAGCGTTGGTTGGAGGTTGGAGGACTGTGGTCTCCTTCTGTGAAGCGGTGATGCTCCAGAAGGAGGCCGCCGAGCGGGATCGGGAGATGGCCGATCCCGCTCGAAGAAGGCGGCCCCGGGCCAGATAGCCTGGCCTGAGGCGCCGCCACGGGTCGCTGGCGGGCGCGACGCAGTTCGTGCCCGTGGAGTCGACCTGGGAGGGACCTCACCCCCGGACGGCCGGGGGGTGACGTCGTAGGAGGTTGGAGGGGAGGAGGCGGCAAGATCACTCCTCCCCGAGAAGGGCTCCCGCACCCAGCTACGCACCCAGGGGTGCAAAGGCCGGGGGTCCTCAGTTGCGACACTCGATCCTGAGGGCCCCCTACAACGCCAGAGGATGGCCATCGCTGAGGTTTTTAGTGGGTAGGTCTCCCCCTTCTGGGGAGGAGAGCCCCACATAACCACCGGCTCTCCGCAGCCGGGGTATGCAATTCAATGCATTTTCCTCAGCGGAACAAAAAAAAAAAAAGGTAGGTAGCACTAGGTGGAGGAGATCGGGGGAGGTAGTGTAGCCTCCCCCGAGGAGGGCTCCCCTGTATCGGCAGGGGAGCGGAGGCTGGGGGTTCCCGGAATTCGCTTAGCGTTCCCAGGGGCTCCCTACATGCCTGAGGAAGGCCATCCCTGAGGTTTTTAGTGAGTAGGCCTCCCCCTTCTGGGGAGGAGAGCCCCACATAACCGCCGGTTCTCCACAGCCGGGGTATGCAATTTAAAGCATTTTCATATATTTAAAAATAGAACGATTTTGAAACATGGCAACCAAGGAGCTAACTTATCAGAGTTTTATTTAAATTTCGAATTGACTTGCAAAAAGGTATCTAAAAATAAACAAATTAATACTTTGGCGCGTGTAAAATGTTGTTCGTTGATCGTCATTGATTTTGAAAAGTAATTGTATTTAATTTCCGGGCATTATTTGAGAGAACTACAATACAAGCCTTGACCACAACTAGGCACTGATTGACTCACATTCCTCGCGTCGGCCCACATTTACACATTCGTCCGTCAATGCCTCTTGCTGGTTACTATAGTAATGTACAATTATGTATAACCTATACATACCTATTATATCTACCTATATCGCAATTTGTTACACTAGGTTTGATTCGAAAAGGGAAACGGTGAGATAGCTTGCCGGATCTCCTCGTAACCTTTACTTCAACTAACTCTAGTCTTTTGACAATTTTACTGTCCACTAATTAGTTAGCTCCCCTTTGTTTCGCGATTGAAATACCGATGTACATAAACTAAAGGAAGGAAGCCAATGACCAAGCCGAATAAGCAAAAGTAAATAAATCCACATTTGGTTAGTCGTAGTTTAGTAAAAACTGGAAAGGAATAATGTGCTTAGACTAAATAATCCGATGTCAGTTTAGTTTCCCGTTTGTGAAGGATGCATGTACTTATATCTGTGTATACAGTTGATTTATTATGGGCCGTTGAAATCGATAAACTGATTAATTAGTATTGAAAGCAAATTGTATGTTTCTACTCCCCGAGTGTAAAAAATGTAGTTATATTTAAATATAAATATAGATCTTAAAGATATATCGTAATATATGTAGTTTATTTTAAAATTTATTTATTTGCATAATAACTAGAGATCGGATAATCGGATGCATATTATCTAAAGTTAATTTTTGGCTCACAAATTATGGAAGCGGCTTTTTAAAATACATTTTGTTAAATAAAAATCCCGAGAAAATACGGGACTGCAAATTTAACGTAGTGATATTGTTTGAAAATTACTAAATTAGCACGTGGTATTTATTTTCAAAAGACCGAGACTCCGGGTTCATTTATACAATGCATACGTATTTACATGAAGTTTAGTTTCAGTTCCCCGTGCGATTTATGAATGTACGATTTATTACATGAAGAGTGTTATACGAAAGTAGTGAGCTAGTTTGACTAAAACAATAATCAATTAAATAATTGATTTTTATTTAACAAAACAATTTAAAGCCGTTTTCATACTTTGTCTTAAACTAACTTTAGGTAAATATGCATCCGATTATCCGATCTCTAATAATAACACATAATAACAACAAAAATAATACACTTGATAATAATAGATACGCTATGAAATTTTAATATCTGAATTTCCTTATCAAGTAAAAATGTCGGTTACAAATTTGGTTACAATACAAATTTTTAATAGTCCTTGCCTTTGACCTAGAGTCAATAACTGTACAATAGATATCAGTAACAATAGAGTAATACTTCCTAAAAAGAGCTATAATGTTTTCAGTTGGTCGATTACTTGACTGGCGAGTTCTTGGACGAACAATACAAGGGACAACGTGACCTCGCCGGCAAAGCCTCGACCCTCAAGAAGATGCTCGACCGCCACGCGTCTCTTGGCGAATTTATTTACGACAAGAAACTCCTAGGCATCGACATCTAAACTCCTTTGTCAGATGCAAAAGAAAATTAATATAGTACAAACTCCAAATTTAAAATTATGTCGCATCTGTTTAGAAATTTCAATAGATAATATTTACAAAAGCACTACATATAACTTATTTTTATCTGTTGTATATTTTGTCGTCACGTCAGCATTTGCGGTCACGGACTGAGTACGTTAACGACCATACGTAAAGTTGCTTCATTTTAAATTCAATATTACTCTAGCTTCTGGAAAGTGCTTTCACATGCGAAACTGTAACCGTAATACGTATATTAAATGAATATGAAATCTATATTATTTAATTCAATTTAAAATATGTAGAATTGTATAAATAGTATAAGTGTATAATTAGATTGTACTCCACTAAAACGCTATTATATATTTGTCAATTTTATGAGCGCGCGTAGATAAGTGATTTGTGATGTGATTATAAAAGTCTAAGTAATACCTATTATTTTGTTAATTTGCTCATTCGTAAGACGTTATTTGTCATTATTCTTTTTTACTGGTCTTATAAGAACAAGTTATACATTCGAAACAATTATGTAGTTTTTTCTTTAATAAAGTAATTATCATCCAAACCAGGTTTTCTTTTTTCAATACTTGTGTATTGTGTATAAATAGTACATTGACTTTTTAAAAGCTTTTAATTCATGTGTAATCACATGAAATTGAAAGATTACACATGAAATTCTGTAATCTTGCAATTAATATTTCACCCACTTGCACTAAAGCTATCGAGCTGAAATTTTTCGTGTTTAGTTTTGATGACAATATAAGATTTTATAAATGCCGCCATCTTCAATCCAAACTAGCGACTTATCGTTTACATAACGAACTCCTACAATATCAAATCATAGAGTTTGAAAAGAGGACTACAAAAAGTAAAAAATAAGTTTAAAAAAAAACCTTTAACAATAGAACCCCAGAATAACCCCGGCCAAATGTCCTTATGTTTAGGTTATAAGAGCTGTCAAGGGAAATCATGAGTTAGAATGCAATATTTATTTATGATTAAATAGGTCAAAATGATTTAAAAAGAATAAATAAGTTTCCAAGTGGCACTGAATCTGAGATAAAATATTAGATTTATCAGTAATTAAAGATTTAAATATTTTTTTATATTAAAATATATTCAACAAAAATTAATTATTTATGATTAAAGGTCTAAAAGTTTATGAGCTATTGGGTTTTGATTTCGATAGTAACAACTGGTGCTAACTCGACACTTACAAAAAAAGCAGACCAATATTGGTCTATCTATAAAGAAGGAGGTCTATATTAATGTGAGTGGTTGAGGATGGAAACAGGTGTGCAGTGTAATTATTATAAGCATTACACGCACGATCAGTTTTAAATTTGAATCTGGGAAAGTTAACGATGAAATTAACACAATATATTATTTTATATTACCTTTTCATAACATTTTGAAGTTAAAAATAAGTAACAAGAATACAGCCACCAGAGTATGATGACGTGTTATATAATACAGCGATTTATTACTTTGAACTGTTAAAATTATAAGGATTTAATTTCAAGATAGCGGTTATATCGCACGATACACATTTTATTATATTATTAAATCTTGTTTTATAACTAAAGCTACGGGGGCTGCAGGAAACGATTTCATAATCACCCAGATGGTCTTTTCAATCCTTAAACTGTTTTATAGATATGGCTGTATGTACTGCTTTAATTACTGGTCAGTGTCAGTTTCATAAATGAAATTGTCATTGTCAATTAACTGTCAAAGAGAGGTCGCTTGCTTGCACAGTTGACTTTTGTTTGTAATTCATGAAGTGTATATATTTTAGTTTATAAAACTAGATAAATTTTAATATTACTAATTTTGTTATTTATAAGATGTTTATATAAAAGTAAATGAAAATGGATACTGAAATAATGGTGGAAACATTACCATTGCTAGGTGTCTGTACTTTATGTTTGAAAGAAGGAGTCGTCAAAAGTATGTTGATATCTCAGAAACACAATGGTGTTAATGTATTATACACAGATATGTTGCTGAAATGCTACTCAATAGACGTAAGTAATGTTAAGACTAAAACAACTAAATACGGAAGTTAATAAGATTGTAATTAGAAATTCGCTGCATGCCCATCTTCTACTTAAAAAGAACGAAATGAAATATTGATATCTGATGGTCACAGTATCGTCTTAGGTGCAACTTTATTGGCATTGTCCTATTAAGAGTCATCTTATTATGTTATTCATGTCCTAAGTTAAATTCTGCATATGTATTTTTAGCAAGAAAGATCATCTGTTTTCTGTCTTCAATTCAGGGATCCTTATTATTTCTGTACATTTATTCGTAATATTTGGTGCTGTATTCAAATAGGCATTTCAATGTTATAAACTGTTGTGTTAACTATTGTGTTAATAAACTGTTGTGAGACATTAAGAGTGTAATTATGAAGAGCGGAGTCTCCTAACACAGGTCCATAAAACTTAAAAGGAGGCTCCTGCGACATTTGTAGCTAATTTTAAGTATTTAAAGAAAATAAACTTTTTTGTATTGTATTTTTTGTAAACTTATTAATGGAGAGCAGAAATTAAGAACACTATGGTACCTTACTAATGTACTTTAATGCTATCTATATAACTCTATGAGATTATTTAGGAAATCTATGCTTTAAGTGAACTAAAAAAAGAGCATATTCTTAATATGCAAGAAAATATAGTATAAAGTTGTTTTGATAATTATCACCTAAAGCTTAGAAATAAGGAGGATGTTAAATTGACAGGCATCTTAAACTTTGCTATAAATAAGGATTTCAATTTAATAAAATAGTTCACTTATTACCTAATGCCTAATAGTTTATAAATTGATTCTACTATTTAAAAATGTTCCACATTTGGTCTAAGAATAATAATCTTTATTTGCATATAACATTAAGTTATCATTTTAATCTCTTTAGTACGCTTTCAGCTAGGAGTTTTTATGTGGTCCAGTGCTGGTCAGTCTGGGCCTTGGTACAACTATACAATTTGTTTTTTTCACAATCTCTAAATTCATTATATTATTTTAATGACACTGAAGCTTATGTATTTGTAATTTTTAGCAGTCCTTACAAAGTTTGAAATACTTCACAATATTAATCTACATTTTTATTACCTAACACATTACAGATTTCTACCTATGAACTTGGCGATGCAAAACTTTTAATTTGCACAGATTGTATTAGCAAGCTAAGAGATGCATTTGCATTCAGAGAACAGGTTGAATCCTCTATTAAAGTTTTAGCTGAAAATTGTAAAAAACAATGTGAGTACATACTATTAAATTTTAATATTTTTGAATTAATTATAACTTTTAATATATGTAGTGTATTAGTTTTTAAGAGATATATTGATAAAATGGGACTCGTTTACTAAAATAAACAGTTTTATTTTAAAAAATATTAGCATTTGAACAATCTTGGGAATGTTCATTTGTAACTCTATCATAGCAAGGTTCGGAAATTATGTGACATATTTTCAATTCATCTACCACAGTATTGCAAAACCAAAATCAGATTTATGCATGGTACCAATGCAGATATATGGAAATAATATCAGACCACTTGCAATGTACCTTATAAAATGGCTCCAATGTCATCCAATCATATCAAAAATTATAAAATCCACAGAAGAATCAATATTACAGATAATAGCCTGCAGAGTTGCAAATGTTAAGTGGCAGGCATATGCTGGACACTGTAGCAGTGGAAGGCCTCCCATAAGATAGACAAACGATTTGTTGATGCAACAGCATAAGACCAACCAATATGTAGACTTCTTTGGAGGATGCCAAATGTCCAGCAGTGAACATCTATTATGAATACATTTGTAATTATATGAACTACTTAATGCAACACATGATACATATTACAATCTTATTATAACTAAGTAACATTGAAATATTTTTATCTTGAATTTGGTAAAAAATACATTTAAAAACATGGTATTTTGCACTTTTTTTATTTTTCTGTAATAATTAAAGTATTTTCAATATGGTATGTTTTGTTATATTCTTGTAATCATGGTTCTATTTATCCAGCTAGGAATTATAATGTTTAAGTACATATTAAAATTGATATAGATACTTTATTGCTGTTGTTACAGGTTGTAAACCAGAAGTAGAAGCAATCAAACATGAGAGTGATGTTAGTATAGACCTTGATTATGATAACATTTTTGATGATGATGATAATATGGGTAAGGACTTCAGATGCTCTCTTTAATTATATTGTTTCAAAACAGCTACTGGTTTCCAGAAATTTTATTGGAGTTTCTATAACTATCATACAATCATAATTATGAAGCATTTTACTCTACAAATCCAAACTATGCGCTTGTGAATCTAAATTATTCTCACTCCGAGTTTACTTAAACAAATGTATAGTTATTATAATTCTTTGCCTAAAATATGTCACCAGTATAATGAGCTAATTACGGATTGCGCAGACAGATGTTGATATTTTTCATAGTAGTTTTCAGAAGAGAATATATTGTTCAATAATTAAAATTAACTTTATTTCTTGATTGTAAATACTAAATGTGTATTTTTTTCTATGTATTTTTTGGTTTATGTACTTTTAGTGGTTGATTAGAGTCTAGCCTTCACTTTTATGGTTGTATGAAGTGGGATATATGATTGATACCCAACATACATACGTTCGGTTTTAACCCAGATTTTGGGTAAATTGATTTCGTTTAAATTGACTGTAATCTATATTGTACTTATTATTAAATAAATAAAGGTCACATTTAACAAACATTTTAACTCAGTTTTCATAAGAAGTTAGCTTATTACCTTACATTGACCAGATGTCTTACAGTACATCCAACAGGACAGTAAGTTAAGACTATTATTAAATAAATGTTTCTGTTGCAGCACTCAACGAGTTCAAAATTAAAAGTGAAATGATAAAGGATGAAACTCGAAGTAAAACACGTAAGACTATCAAAAAGAAGATCAAATTGATACAGGTGAAAAAGATTGACTTGTCAGAAACAGAGTCGATGCTCCAATCAGGTTTGTTTCCATTCAAAATACGAAATAATAAATGCAGTGATGTGTTTGCATGCTCTGTTTGTCCTGAGAAATCGAGCAGCTTGGACGACATAAAGAGCCATGTCAGCCAACATAACAAATCTAATATCTCGGCAGCATTCAGGAAAATGATGTTTTCTAATTCGCATACATTTTATAAATTCTCAAATTCCAAGTTGAGATGTAAAATATGCACCACTGACGTATCAAACTACGACGAGTTGAAACAACACGTGGAAAATTGTGGCCAATTGAAGTACACTAGGAAATGGAACAAACTCCCTTTTAAGTTAGAGAAGGACCAATTAGATTGCCCGGTTTGCAATAAAACCTTTTTGAACTACGTCAGCTTAAACACGCATATGAACGTGCATTACCCTAATTATATTTGTGAGAACTGTGGCAAAGCGTTTGCGTCGAAAGCGCGACTTAGGGGACACATGCGGACACACGAGGTAGGCTACTTTCCATGTCGACATTGCGATGCAGTGTTCGACAGGGTAACTAAGAGAGAAAATCACGTATCCAAAGAGCATAAATCAGGTGTAAGATACGCGTGTAAACGATGTAACATAAATTTGCCGTCGTTTTACGCACGCCAAAAGCATTTAGCTGAAGTTCACGACGAAGAGTTGAAACGGTACAAATGTAAGCTTTGTCCTCAGAGCTATATAACTCCAGGACATTTGTCAAGTCACGTACGAAGAGATCACTTGAACGAGAGAAACCACAAATGCGAAAAATGTGATCTAGCGTTTTACACAAAAAATGCCCTGAAAATGCATATGATCAAACATGACGGGGAAAGAATCCACACCTGCAGTGTATGTCAGAAGTCATATCAGAGAAAAAAGACTTTGCGAGAGCATATGCGGATACACACTAATGATAAGAGGTTCGTTTGTCCTGTGTGCGGTCGGGCTTTCACACAGAAGTGTACATTGAAGGGTCACCTTAAAGTTCATGAGAGGAAAGTGGATGGAGAGGATTGGGCAGCACAGCCGCTTCATTCCATATAAATGCTCAATAAAACGTTTTACAAAGGAGTATTTATTGAAGAGTTCGAAATTATTATTTATTTGATTGATAGTCCAAACTGATTTTCGTTCATCGCGATCAACCGACCTGTACATAACGATATATCAACTTCGGATAATTACATTAAGATTAAATTATTCGCAGTGATTTTACAGAAGTTGATTGTAAAGAGATTTCTATTCTAATTTTGACTCTGCGTTGATTTTAGATATGTGAAAATTACTATGTTGAATCGTATTCACCGTGTTGATTACCTCGTGTAGAATTATTACAAATTCTAACACTGAAGCATGTCTGTGTCTTAATTGGATGGTATTAGTGTAACAACAGAAAAATGTGGGATCAAATTATAAAGAGGTAATTTTGATAGGTGCAACATAGCCCTGTGCTCTTACACACCTCAGGTCTAGATAGTGCAATATATTTCTTTCTAAATTCATCTAGTACTTACTGGAATTACCAATTACATAAAATTTTGTTGTTGCTAATATAAGTAAAGATTATAATATGCAAGTCTTACAAAAGTGCAGAACTGTCCAAATCTCTTTAAACTATAACAATATTTTCTACTTCTGTGATCATAGAAGTCGGTTGATAAAAATATGATTTTATATTTAATTGACTGTAAATATTATGCCCACCTTTTATATGATTGTGATGTTTTATATTGTAGAAAAATTATAGTTTATTAGTGATCATGTTAACTTTCTAAAAGCCAAGTGTAACGATGCCTATTATGTTAAGACATATTGATGTGTTAATTTATTAGTTTCAAATATATTATTTTTGAAATAAGATAATTAACAAATACCGTTAATAAAACTTTAATACTCGTTTAAATGATTTCAATGGAAGTAACTGGGTTAATTTGGAAACATGCATTACACTACAATTAAATAGACACATACTTCTTGTTAAAATGTTGAACAATATGTTCAGAGTACAAAATAACTACTGCAAATTGTCAACAGCACAACAGAACTCATAGAACTTATGGTATCTAAGCTTCCCCAATACCTCTGACTTATATTCTCTCTTTAGTATCACATTAAAAAAAGGTCTCTGACGAGTAGGAACTATATTGATATAGCTTTTTTTAGTGTTCCTTAGTTAATCTTTTTTTTTATTTTCAACTTATTATATAATATATATACCTACCTAATTAAAGAAGGAACGAAATAACAGCAAAAATAACCAAACCTTCCACCCAGAGCGAAGTCATTAACTAATAAAAACGCGTAATAAATAACTTAATATAAATTATACTTTATTTCACTCCGTAACAACCCGAGTAATCTTATTTGTAAAATAAAGATGAAATTGCAGGGTGAGTGACTATCTTTTTGTTATTTCGACTAATCCAAGGTTTTGTATAGTGATTGATGAAAAGAAGTTCAATATTTATTTCAATCAAGCAACAGGTTTATATATTAACATTGCTTATTTTGATTTAGTTCATGTTTACGGAGACTCAATTAATAATCATAACTAAAATGTAACATTTTTCACTAATTTCCCCCAGCTGGCTAGCGTGATGTTATAGGTTACACTGGAAAAGTTATTCAAATCGAATTAGTAGCTTAAGATTAGCACGTTAATTAATTAGCAAATGAATCGCCATATTGTTTCCCATCTATGTAAATTGATCAAAGAATTGCGAGGGTAGTCTATTGTGCAATTCGCGTATCTCTAGCGAAAATGTCCTGTTTTAACACAAAAAATGGCAAAACGAAAACGGAGGTATAGACGAGGCGAGAGAGCACACGGATAATGTAAACCGGTTGCTGTCAAGTATAGATTTAAAGTGACGTATAGTGCAATACCAAAGCTGCTTTATGAAGATAATTGTCATAATTAATCTTTATTAAACAGCAATGTAATAGCACTTCTGCTACTTTCAATCAAAAGAAACGGCTCCATTTTAAATATAAATGTTTGCTTTAGAACAAGTAAGTTCAGTCAAATTACACGAGTCTAATGATAACGTAATCGAATCGTTTCACTACTACAGTTCCGGCAGAGATGTGCTACGGGCAGATAGATACATTTCTGATGCTATGTGTGCCATACCATAAACATAAATTCGAATAGTGTTAATTTGTTACAATATGAATATTTGTTCAGTTGCCATTTATACTGAACTAAGGAATTTATGTGAGGGTATCCCGTAGAAATACAAAAGTATGGCTCGCATACGATGGAATTGTTGTTATTTACTTTTTTATAATTGTTTTTGAATTGTAAAATAATTGTAAACTGTTTTGTATGTTAGATACTAAAATTTAATGTGTATTTACAATATTTTCTATTTTTACACACGCAATACTTGTTATTTATTTTTTTTCTTCATTTTATCTGTTTTGAAATAAAATTGTGCAATAATTTATGAAGAAGCTTCTTTATTATACAAAACTACCTTTCGTTTGTTGCTGGGCCCGACGACTATACCTAGTCGGGCCAAGCAACTAACTCTAAACTCAGTTTTGTTTCCTTTCCGTTGTTATATTTAGTGTAAAATGTATGCTTTTTATCTCATTTTACTACCAAGATAGCAGTAGCACGGTAGATTTTTGTCCGTGTTATCTTAGGATAGGGGCAGCTCTTTGTTGCAGCCATTGACCTCCAAAGGATCTATTGCGCCAACATCACCATTTTAACCGACAGATGCAAAACACCTTTCGTAAATGTGTGTTACAGTGTCTTGCGATCTTCACTAAATCGTTTGTTCACCTTATGGTATCAATGACCTTTTCCCCAGAATATGCTTGTCATGTGAATACGACGGCACGCCGATCCTGCTCCTCCCAAGTACGTCTGCGACGGTAGATAGCCGTGAAGTGAGGATTTGAAATACTCATCGAAGTAATGATGAAAAAAACGTATCTTTGTTGAGATTGAATCATTTGTATCCGGATCAGTACAAAGATTCGAATCAGTAAAGTGCATCATTTGTATTAGTGACTCTGAACCGATAAAATAGGTTCAGAGTCACTGATACAAATATTCTGATACAAATACACTGATATAAATATCGATTCATTTGTATCAGTGACTCTGAGTCAATCGTGTAAGCGCCGCGTATCGAATGAAACCGAGATGCAATTGAGCGACGTGATCCGAAGCGCTCCGACTCTGAACTATTTACTTATCTCAATCGTGCGAGCGCCGCGTGCCGATTGAAACGGCGATGCAATTGAGCAAATGATTCATTTGAAGTGCTTTAAAGATTTGAATCAGTCAATCACTTGGAAGAAACTCACTGAGTCGTTTCTGTAAAGATTGACACATCTCTACATCGAAGCTCCACTAGATAGTTCATTATCACAGCCCGTGTATGTCCTCACCGAGGGGTAGGAGCCTACCTTATGATTGGGCGATTAGGCCTTAGTCAAACCACGCTGGCCCATTAGTTGACTTGAGTTTTTCTGAGGTATATGCAGGTTGCCTCTACATGTTTTCCTTCTCTCCCTTCCTTGAAATTCGAGAAACGAAAAACCAATTGTTACATTGCAGTATCGACCCCGAGCCCAGCCATATTGCATTTTCATTAATATACTTTATCTTCAGTGGCACTGGCAAGATATCTTGTATAGGTAAAGGTGGCGTTAGTATTACGTGGTATTATTATTACGGCCTATATAATGCGTATCGATACTCACGAATTACATTTTCCAAAATGTCCGTCATATGCTTCTTCACTTGGCTTCTGATGGTCATCATACCACATTGGCTTAGAGGGCGCTGTTCCGGTTTCGGTTAGGACACTCAGCAAGACACGCGACATTGTTTTATGTATACATTTACGATGTTCTTTCAACCCATTCAACAAACAACATACAACTTCAGATTGTCAAATTGAAATACAATTATATCTTAGTAACTAATTTTTCAGTTTATAGCATTAATAATAGTAATTAATATAAAGTGTTTTCTAAATCAGAGTAAAAATCTTAAATAGAACTCTGTGATTCATTGATTTAACCTTCATAGAGAATACAGGCCTTAATTAAAAAAAAGACCAAATAAAAGAAGAAAATACTCGACAGCTAGGTATGTCTTTTTTTAATTTATGACAGCAAACCTTTAGGTTGTTCTTTGGTTACGTTTTACACTGTTTTTTTACTATCAATATCCAAGTATTAATGATCATCTGCAAGGAAACATTGTATCGCGCTTTATTCACGATAGCCTATTTGAAATGGCGTAGAATTTTCATCCATGTGCCTAATAGCCAAGCAGTTCTGTCATTGAACGGGAAGAAGTCTACAAGTCCAAAGTAAGTACACGCTTGTTTTAGTGTCCTAAAAGTAGAGGCAAGCGTAATTTTTGGGTTGTGATTTGCTTAAATTAGGTTGCGGAATAAATAACTTTTCTGGTTATTGTTTTCCTTCCAATTATATTTATTTTGTGTGTTCAGAGCAAAAAAGTGTGTTCAGTGTGTTAAGACCAAAAACATAATCTGGAACAAACCTATTTGGCAGTAAACAACTTATTTTGAGTCGCAGTTAGTTGATATAAATAGTGACTAACGGCCTTCATATAAATCTAAATGGAGAAGAAATTAAACAGCCCAAATATTACAACTCAAAAAATGATGCCAGTTTGGTCGTACCCTACAAAAGGTAGTTAGTAATTTCTGCCAAACAAACTCCAAAGACATGGGACTGATAGTACTTTACATTTATTTTATTGAATAGGTAATGATAGTAAACGTATCTAAACAAAATTGTTAGTTAACAAATAAAATATAAATCCATTAAAAAATATGAAAATAAAAGTTCTATAATTCTTATTAAATGTTGTTTAAGTTGCCATCAAAGTTACGCTCCTTTCTTTATCAAATCTTAGTCTATCAGAAACATCCGATACAATAGCTTTCGTGTTTTCCAGTAATGCCTCCGACATCCCACGTGCCACCTCGGAATCTGAAGCGCTCCGAGCATTATAACTACAAAAGAATCTAGTGACGATCCCCGGCTTCGAAAATTACTTATATGGAAATATTGACAAGATGTTTTGGATAATTTTATTTGTTTTTGGAGAAATATCTATATATTTTTTTAATAAATCGAATTTTATATGTGTTATTTTATTTGTGTAGCGACCTTAATTTGGTCGGTCCTCCCACATCATATACGGTTTGGTTTGAGGACAAAGGTCAATTCTCAATTCACCAGTGCTTCTAAATTGAATTTTCTGTGAATACGTTAAAATTTTGCTTGAAATAAGTAAAATACAGTTCTAAAATATAAATTACCAAATCATAAACTTAAATATTTCCATTATTTTCCGATTTCTTCAGAATGCGCTGAGGGGATTACAAAGTATATTTACTTGTAAACTATATGATTAAAAGATTTATTTTAATAGTCTACTCTACAGTAATTTTTCGCAAACATTAGCCCGGAAATTTTTACACTTCATGACCGACTTAACACTTTTAAACCCAAGCTGATTCCATTGTGTAAAATAAAACACCTTGTTGTCGCGCTCTTCTGGCAGTCGGCGGTGAGCAGCGCGTTCAAGAGTGCCCTGTTCTATAACAAATATTTACCAATGTGTCGATTGATAGTATTATTATTAAATTATGGCGGGTATCTTGAGATTATTTAGATTCGGATTAGATATTCTATTTTGTTGATCCACCGGTACCGGGACGCGACCCGGTATATGGGAAACGCTGGTCTACAGTTACCTATAGGTATGATATGTAAAGAAATATACTTGTTCTTTATTAGAAGTAGTAAAATACGAACTTCGCTATTTATGAATTTTTATTTTTAATAACTATAATTGGTTTTGTTTGACCTATAAAAGAACCTTTTGTCGTTTATATACCTTACATCTCAAGACGAACTAAATAAGTTATTAATATGGCCAGTTATAACACCCATTAAATAGTCGCAAATCTGCAACTTGCACAATACAGGGAAGTAAGTAAGTAATTTTATTAATGGCAATGGTTTTTTAACAAAAAAACATTTTGCCCAATACAGGGAAAGAGATCGACAAGATAAGAATTCCCTCACATAACAAATCAAACGTTCGTTATCTAAAAAAAACCAAAACATCATAATACATCAACCAATTTATTGCACTTATCATTATCACAGATGTCCATGCTGCCTTTTCAGATGTCGTCGCCAAGAGTCCTTTGTCTTAAATCTACCCTCACAATAAGTGCATGAGAAAGACCGCACATCGTCATGGGTCTTCTCGTGTCGTTTCTGATCGCATTTCGTGAAGAATCTCATACTGCAAATAGTACATGGGTGGTTGCGTTCTTTGACGTGAACAGAACGTATGTGCACCTTTAAATTGTGTTCCGTTAAGAAACTTTTACCACATTCTTTACATACACTAATCGGTCGCTTGGCGCCGTGTTCCTTTATCCTGTGTTCGACTAGTAGATATGTATAACGGAATGTTTTTTCACAGAGTTGACAGTGTCTTTTATAGGACCCCAGGTTATGGACCTTCTTCATATGTTTCAATTTCATATATGGAGAGCTGAAAGTAGCCGAACAATGAGCACATTTTTTCTCCTTATGAACGGAGCTCAAATGCATCCTCAAGCTTAATCGATTAATATAAGACACTCCGCAAATCTCGCAGACGTTGTGCGCGTAATGGCTATTCATATGGATAGCGAGCCGGGTAAACGTATTGAATTCTTGGGCACAAAGGACACATTTTAGTTCATCACTCAAATTGTAGGGAATTAGGAAATGGTCCCCTTCCCCAAATTCCAAAGAATGCTTCTCAACCAAGTGAATGCGTAAATCGTTCAAACCACCGCATTTTTCCTCGCAAAGTTTACATGCTAAATCTGAGATATCCACACTTTTATATGACAAGCCTTTGAGTAAGTTGAACCTTATTTTTAGATTCTTCAGATCAGAATGGCACTTTGTGTGGTTCCTTAACTCTGTGATGGTTGTGAAGCTGTCTTTACAATGGAAGCACCCGAATTTTGTCTTCAGAGATTTAAATAGGCACATATTTGAATTCAGAACAAGTTTTAAGGAGTTCTCACGGGTAGCAATCTGGGTCCGTGATGCTGTAGTTTTTGTTGCTAATGACGTTTTACCTGTAAGGACACAATTGTTTTCAAATTTTATAACTATCTTAACTACACTACACCATTACAAGGCTTATTAAACCCTTTCTATATAGCCTACTCCATCCAGGTGGTTACCTGGATAAGCATGTCTCTACCGCCAGTCACTTTCGCCATTACTATATACTTAATTATGTTAATTTACGAATTACTATGCATATTAACGTAGCTATAAGGGTATGTATTTACAATGGGCAATTAGAATCGATAACATTTAAATGGTTTTAAAGTAATTGTAATCTTATAGTTCCCTTTTCATTTAAGATACATTTCAGTAACTTCAGGTATTTTTCCAAGATTCTAGGAGTTTAAGGCCCACAAATTCCATTAAGCAAACAAGTTTGGGTTTAATTTAGTTATTGTGCAATAGCCTATTAGTCTAAATCAGTTGCTCTAGCTACTAGAGCATATAGGACACATTGGAGCATTACGTCAATTACTTAGAAGTCATACGTTAAAATTTCTAGACTATTTGTTTCTGCCCCTTGAAAGTATAAAACTAAATTTTTAAATTTTATTAAAATATAATCAATTGAACTATAGTAATGTGATATAACTTACATGGTTGTATAATATTTTCTAGTTTCTTTTTCACTTTCACAGAACTTTCAGATCTAGCATAACAGGTTTTCTTCTTGGATGTACTTTTGGTGGATTTTTTCCTAGTTGTTTTAGCTTTCGTTTTTGAAGATTTTAGAATTTTCTCATCCTGTTCCAATTTTATGACAAATATTTGACCTAAAAAAATAAAATATTTGACTAAAAGAGATGATATTGTAAATGTATAGAATATCTATATTTTTAAGCATCTTTAAGGGTTGTACAATAAATAAATAAATAAATATTTGTTACATTTACACCAATTAGCCTAGCCCAAACTAAGCTCTGTAAGGCTTGTGCTATGGGAACTAGGGTAACGGATAGACATACATATATTATACAAATATAAATATTATTTTTAAAGAGATATATATCGACAACCATGACTACGGTACAAATGCTTGCATTCATCACACAAACATCTGCCCCCACTGGAATTGGAACCCGGGACCTCAGAGATGGCGACACCTTGAAACCGGTGTACTATCCACTCGACTACGGAGGTCGTCGATAAAATACAAAAAGGCTAAAACCACCATTTTCTTATTTGCTAATAAGACTATTACTGCAAAGTTTCAGATAAATCTTTATTCATCCATACAAACTTTTTATTCCTTTTTCAACTCTAGACTTCCTTTTTAGGGAAATTACATACCAAATTAGAAAACTTTAAGGCTTACAGTTTCAGCTTGCATTGGTTGCGTTTTTGTTTTTAATAAGATATTAACATTTTAACCCTATCATCTACAACAACTTTTTTGATATCAATCATAATTGATTGAAATAAAAATATGTAGTTGTCATTTTCATAGCTAATGACCAAAAAGTGCGTTGATATGTCAGTCACCAATCAGTTTCTTAACTTTCTTCAAGAAATTTTTTATAATGTAACACTTTTTTTTCACTGATTTTAACTGATTAGATTACAATAACACTCTTGTAGGACCGTATATATTTCATTGGTAAACATAAGCATATATTTTTAATTGAGACTTACTTTATAACACCGCTTACCTTTTTCTTCTTTCATCAGTGAAGCATTATCATCCCAATCAAAATTTTCATCAACTTTGTCATTGAAATCAAAAGCATCATCATATATTTCATGAATGTCTGCATTACTGTCTGAAATAATACAATCAATTGAAATCATTTAATTTGGGTTTACAAAAAATCACTATTGTATGTCAAATCAACTACACCATTGTTTCACAAGTCTATGTACAGCAGGTGACCATGTACTGGAAACAACAAACAACAACTTTATCTCTTCCTGTACTGTTACAGATGCATCAATTAGAATCAAGGTTTAAAATAAATAGCTCAAAGCCCAATAGCTACAGTACAAATAAATCAAAGCAATTTTATAACAAATTTGACTCTTTTTCATAACTGTTTTTGTGTGCTTAAGATTTAAGAACAGGCAAATATTTTGTTTAAGTTATAAATTTTCCAATTAATAAACCTCTATTTTTTAATGCCTGAATGTTGGAGCTTTATGTTTTTTTTTAACTCATGTGCTTAATTAAAAATATATTCGAAGTAATGAAGTACATAATATTATATTTAATATTTTTGTAGATTATGTAATTTACAGTTCTGTATAAAAAATATAAAGTTTTGATATTAATGTATTAGCCTGCTAATGATATTTATACATAAGTTTCTGAGAGATTCTCTTGGTCTTAAATTAAAGATAGTGTGAATTGAAATAATGATCAATTATGGAATTCCTATTGTGATAAAAGTCCCAAAAATAGTAGTCTATTCAACATGACTCTATGATTATAATTAAAATAGACCAATCTTGCCATTTTAACATTAGCTGTCATACTTGTTGTACAGCATGTGCAGCAGAACAAATTCTCTTTCCCGAGGACTCAATATGGGAATACTATTGTAACCACTCGAAAATATGACCTTCCATCATCTTAGATATTTATAAAAATGCATTTTAGACAATACACCTACTTATCTTTATATGTATTTAAAGAAATGTTCTTTAATTCTAGCTGTATTTGAACCCATGACTTCAACATGCTACATTGATGCCTTGGCAGATTTAGCTACAGCAGTATACAACCAGTACTTTTTACAAATAGTGGTTTAGATCTTCAGACCTGTGGTTTGATTTATAAAAGAAATGGATCATTTGGCCTGCAATGATTAGTAGCGACTCCTAAAATTAAATACATACTTAATTCATCAGAGTGCTGAAGCATCTTCAATATTGTACGCTCAGTAGACTGCACCTTCTTTTTAAAGTTATTTGCTACCCTCAGATTCATGATACAATCCTCACAAATAAGGTTTTTCAGATCCTTATGAGGTAACATCTGTAATATTACCATAAAATAGAATAAATAAGCTCATAAATATCATTAATCAATAAATTGAACATTCATCTACATGGGCATAGTACACCTATTTCCTAGATGAAGTAGTAGTTAAACTATTGGATAATTTCTAGTAATGTTACCATTGATATATTGTAGATTAAAGTGCTACAACTGGGGGGATTGTTTACAGTTCTTGTACTTACCATCAGGTAGGCTGCTTGTTTTCCAGTTATGTTGCATAAAAGTGTAGTGTATTGTATTCGGAATAATAACTAATAGAATCCAAGCCAATGTCACTTATTTGCTGTGATCTTATTAATAATAAGACTGCACTAGAGGCACTGGATCTATTAGAGATTATAGTGTATAAGGAACCTAATATACCTTTGTACAGATCCTAAGGAGTTATGTATGAAAATATGCCATTAAGCCTATAGATGTTGATCAGGATTATATGAGAAATATTTGGTCACAGTGTAGACTTGCTATTTAAATTTACTTACTGTTACGTTAAAAATGTTAGATAACATTTCTGAATATATCTCTTTTTCACCGTCACAAATGTATTCACTTAACAAATCTTTGCAACAATCACTAGAAAGACAGCAACGACAGAGTTTAGACACATTCATTCCTTCCATTGTTAAGATTCTGATAGTATAATTACAACTAAACTAGTTTTATCAATAAATAATAATGATTCCTTGATCTCAACAATAGATCCACTCACAGAGAACATATATGATAAATAATATAGTTAAATTTATGTTAAGCCGAAGTTTAAGCATGACTACAAATCAAGGAATATAATTAAATGAGAGATTCAAATTAAAATAATTTAAATTAAAAGGGAGAAGTTAGTTTCTGTCATATGAGAAAGCCTATGGGACTATATCATACAGTCTAATCTTGATTTCATTTTTGAGATATAGCAAACGTAGTATCTTTACACAACCATTACTTCTATACGAGTACATACTCAAGTTTGGGATTAAACACAAAATGAATGACAAAATGGGCATTAAAATCAAAATAGCTTTATGTTGGATTATATTACACTAGCTTTCTGCTCGCGGCTTCGCCCGCGTGGCTTTCGGGTTTGGGTCTATAGAGGGTTAAGGGATGATCCTTAGCTTTTACCCACGGCTATATATGCGCGGAAGTCGGTTTATGGCGCGAAGGTTTTATCGCGCTTCCCATGGGACTATCCGTTTTTCCGAGATAAAAATCCGCAAAACCTTGCTCAAGAATCACTCTATCTATTGATGAAAACCGCATGAAAATCTGTGCAGTAGTTTTTGAGCGAAGCCTTTATTGTGCATCTCGTGGGATCTGTCGATGTTTCCGGGATGAAAAGTAGCCTATGTTTCTCTTCATCCCTTTACCTATCTCCACGTAAAAATTACATCAATTCGTCGCTCCGTTTTACCGTGAAAGACGGACAAACAGACAGATACACTTTCCCATTTATAATATTAGTACGGATGATTTGGAAAAGTCAGTTAACAGCTTCAGAAATGTCCTACAATATGTAGATGATATAGCACTTTATACCTATCATTGAAAATTAAAGGTGATTTACATCAGTGTCATTGCCAAGGGATTTCAGTTGCGCTGGCATGGATCCCAGGGCATAGTGGTATCTATATATTAATGAAAAAGCTGACATGCTGGCTAGGGATATTTTGTCTGAATGTGGCTTGCATCTGGGTACTTTGGAACGTATATTTTTCTTTTGTTCCAAATTATAATCTTCTCTATTGATCTTTTGCTACACTTACACTACCTTATAGCTGTAAAATATATGTTAACCTATGCAGTGGCGGCGCAAGACCTAAACTTAATGTGGGCATGGTGCATTTGGCGAGGCCCTCTGTTGGTGCAAGAAGGGAATATAAACTAAGATTTTCCATACTTTTTCAAATATATTTTCGGCTGTGAGGCGCGAGGCCTTTTGCACCGCGAGGCCGCCTTACGCCGCCTCTGAACCTTATGTTTACTATCTACGGCTGAGGATCTCTCGGTCACAATGATATTTAGGTTGCCTAATGCTGATGTCGTCATTACTTTACACTGCGTATTTTATTGTTTTAAATGTAACATTCTTTTTCACAGATAAAATAATATAGGTTATATAATAACGCTATTCTACATTTCTAACAGTTTCTTTCAACATTGTTTCACAACAATTAGCATTTTTTTTATATCAGCTTACATAATTTTAAACAACACAATAACATGAAAAATAAGTGTGTATTTGATAAGAGCTAAGAGTAACTAGTCCCTTGTGATGATCATGCAATCAATATAGAATTTTATTTTTAAAGTATAAAACACAGAAATGGGATATCTCAATCTCAAATTTATATAGTAGTAATAATTAAATAAAGTCCTAATATTTTGTTTTCTTTTATGTTGCCATTCCTTCTATTATAAAACATAATAATATGAGGTTAAATTTGGTATCGCTTCTGCGGTGAAAACTCTTTGATACAAAGCGCTTTAACGTCATGCTTCATTGCGCTCGGCAAATAGGCTTGTTTCCACTAAGAATGAATCGGATGGGTTAGAGTTTCTAATGATTAATCATGATATGTAGTAAACAAAAAACTACTTTTATATTAAAATATATAAGATTACTAATATTTTTGGAAATTAAATTCGGCAAAATTACTTATTTAATCACGTGACATTAAACACCAATCAGAGAAGCGTGACGTCACGCCCTCGCGAAACACCGGTTGTAGTGTAGCTGTACATCATCTATCTAATCTGTGCTGTCAGTGAACACTGAACAGGTTATTTCGATACCTTTGTTTTCAGAGACTATTGTTAAATTAATACAGTCTGTTTATCTTAAAAGACACGGACATTTGCCATGGGATCAAGATTTACCAAAAGCAAACGGCAGTAATTTGCCCAAAATTGACGCCGTTATGCTTGGGAAATTTTTCGTAGCAAACACAGATTTTTGTTATATAATAATTTGTTTGGCGTTTTTATCGTTGTGCTTTTACATTGGGACACTATAACAGTATTTATAATAAGAGAGATTCATTTTTTATTATAAGATCTCGTTGACTGACATAAACAAACTAGATTGTTTCGCGAGGAGTGACGTCATTCAAGACGCCATGACAGTCTTGGCCTTTTTCGAAGTCAATTATAAGTTCATTTCTAAAAAAGCAAAAATACTTATGAAAAAGGCCTATTTTTATATAAAATAATATATATTAGGTGTAAAATAGATATAACTATAGTTTTAAACGAATTTCCAAATTTTGTCAACTAGCCTATTGTCATAAGTAAGCGGCGGTTATGACGTTTTGGTTGAACGAAATCTATACTTCGACAAGTGATCCAGCAGTTGTCTTTTTTCTATGATCAGACGAGGTCACATAGATTTAGCGATTTAGCTGATTATAGTTCTAACATTCACCAGTATATGAACACACTTTTTCCTTTAGTGTTCTTGTCTAACACACTTTTTCCTTTAGTGTTCTTGTCTATCGGTAGAATATATGTCAATGTAACCGACAGTATTAGCTAGTAGACCTTTCTTGGAAAACTTATATTGTCAGTGTTAATTTTTACGTTTATTGATTGATAGTCATAAAAGTTTAATACAACACCTATGCAAGCACTTTCTATATCTTATTTTTATATAGAAAAGTGCATAATTGATAGTTTTGTCTACATTTTAAACACAGTTTCGTTTATACTGTCACGCGGAAAATTTCTCATATTCTTGTGAGTTAATAAGTACTAACTACTACGACTAGAGATCAATTAGTTGAAATTAATGACCAGTAATTAAAAATAGAAAAAGTAATAATTGGCGATTAAATGACGTATTGTCATGTAGGTAGTTTGGTCAAGTAATCAAATTGTTCGCAGTAGATAATTGTGGAATCTTGATAAAATAAAACAAATACATAACCTATAAACAATTTATTGTATTGTCACGTGAGTTCTTTTCATGTGTCGTCTCAAGGAATCTTTCGTAGCAAATGAGCTAATACAAATTGAACAACAAAATTTTTTCTCGCCGGTATGTGTTACTCTATGTCGCAAAACATCAGATCTTGTGTAGAAAAAATGATGACAAACATCACATTCATGATTTTTTTCTTTCATGTGTACATATTTCACATGATTATTTCTTAAGCTACGCGTTAAGAACACTTTTGAACAGACTGTGCATTTGTGTTCGGGTCGAACCATACCATGTTTCTCAACTAAATGCTGCACTCTAAAATGCTCTTGAAAGAACCTGTCCTGACAATAGGGACAAGGAAATCGTAATTTTCTCTCAATTTTGACACCGTGAACAGTTCTATCATGTTTCCTTTTATCTACTTTATTAGTGAAAACAACATTACATTCTTTGCAAGTCAATGGGCGATGAGAGCGAGTCTTGTGCAAATTTAGAAACACCAAATTCGAGAATCCTGTTCCGCAAATATGGCACACTTGCTTTTGGAAATGTCTGTTCATGTGAATATTGAGTAACCTGAACGACGTGAATCGTTCAAGACATATCTGACATTGAAGATCACTATTAATTTTAAATGGCAGTAGTAGATCCTCTTCTAGAGTAAATACTATCCCGTGTTGGTCAGTCAGATGGTGTCTCAACTCTAACAAATTCTCCGCCTCACTTGAACATAATTTACAATTAATCTTCGAAACTTCAACTTTCACTAGTCTATTATGTTGCAAGATTATCTTCTTTTCTATTTCATCCAGGGCATGGCTTGTGTTTGAGTGCTCCCTAAGCGAGTCCAAGTCTGAAAATGGTTCTGTGCAGCAGAAGCATCTATATCTACTCTTATTCCATTGGAAGATACATATCGTTGAATTTGCGAGTAATTTGAGTGTGTTTTCTCTAAGAATTGGTCCGTTACCTCTTCGCTCTAAAATTTTCATCCAGTCCTCATGTTGGGATTTTTTGGGCTTATCTGAAAGCATCCACATTTTTAATACATGTTTTATTATAGTAATAGACATTGTGAATTTTATGTAAGAATAGATGTGATGCTATAAGAATAAGAATAGATGAGTGAGTGAGTAAGAGAGATCTCCAAATAAGATTTGACAGGATCAAAACTAGTATCACCAAAGTGTACCCAGCCGACCAAGGGAAAGCCTTGCTCTCAGTTTTGTTTAGCTGCGGATACGTGAACGATAAAATTTTGCACAAATTCCTAGTTTATTTTTACATTCACACCAATCATCTTAGAACAAAGTAAGCACTGCAAGGCTTGACCCAAGCCAGCTTCACATATTTGCGGTAAGTCAAGTCCTACCAAGCAACAGTCGAGGCTCTGGAGTTTGACACTAATCTAAATATACCCGATGCAGATACGTTTTTCAATGTACAGAGATAATTTGCAAGCTATCAAAAAAGACCAATGACATTTTTACTTGTATCCATTTTTTTATAATTACAATCAGCCAAGGCTTTCTACATAAAACCTTTTATGTGTGAATCGAAATGCTACTCTGAAATCGCAAAAGTCAGTTTGTCAAAGTTATAAAAGGAGAAGTATGAATGAAAATCAATGTATTGACTTATATAGCCGTAGAACAATAGTTGTTTTTTTTTATTTATTTAAGACCTGTATTGCACACGACAAAATTTTGTATTAATAGATGGCGGACTTAATGTCATTTGGCATTTTCTACTAGTCAACCATCATACCTAACAGAGATTTAGTGGCGTTTCAGAGTTGTATTAAAGAGATGATAATAATAAATAATTAAATAAGTATATTGTTTATCTTTTATAACTATCTAATTCGCAAGGTTGCTGGTGTATTACAAACAACCTATATAATTTCTAATCTTCTGATATGCAGCTAAACTATAATTTAAAAATATTTTTTAGATATTGAATAAAATTGGAAGTGAAAAAGGAAAGATCGAGGAAATGTTTATAAGCCTACGGTATTATGATGCTAAATATGGATGCAAAAATTATACTAAATCACTGTTACGACAACGAGCAGTAAGCGCATAGAAACTACACCCGCGCCCGGTACACAGAATTGGTAATGGTCGTGGTAAACAACTGAGAACACAGAAGACTCACTCAAAAAAATTAAGGAGTTCTCTAACCTGTATGTATCAAAACGAAAATCTTAGTGAAAAATTGAGTCCACAGTTAACAGAACGGCACAAACCATCAATTCAAACACTTACCACATTCACCAAGTATTTTACACTTCTGTAACTTTGTAGGTTTCTTTGATTCTTCCTTTTCGCAGTTTTTATGTTGTGACACTTTCTCTATGCAAACTGACTTGATTTTCCCATCAGATAGATCTTCTGGAAATTATTTGATTAACTCTTCTAAGAGAATATAGTGCACACTCGCATAGTTTAAACTACGTTAGTCAATTTTCCGTGAACTATGCAGAGTGTGACATACCGAATTTTGTTTAAAATTGCAAAGATACCAAAACTATGATGATGAGCTAGTTTGTATTATCAGTAGCTGGAATTGTGACACTACCAACTCGATTAGTATTTCTAGATTAAGCCAGGAGGCGACCACAACGTAAACTATACGCAGCTAAAGTATGTATGGATATCTCACAACCTATTTTGTGTAACATTAACTTGTATCCGTAATCTGGGATTTCAACATTTTTAAACGCAATATATGTCCTCCATGGTAAAATTCGTTCTTTTTGTGAAATACTGGCCGCAATTTTTTTTCCTTATGTATGCTAGTGTTTTGTTTCTGATGGGTTTAAAATGTCATATCGCTGAAATGATGGAACTCACACGTGAAAATATTCGTGCTATGATTTATTACCATTTTCGACGTGTTTTAACGCAACAACAGTGCGTAGATCAATTAACTTCAACTTTTGGTTTGAAGCTCCATCAAAAACCACTGTGTATCACTGGTTTAGTGAGTTCAATCGTGGACGGAGTAAGCTCACGGACGAAGTTAAGGAAGGTCGCCCGAAATCAGTCGTTGTGCCACAAAACATTGAAGCTGTAGGAAAACTAATTATGCAAGACCGTCATGTTACGTATCGCGAGATAGAGGCTACTCTGGGTATATACCATATATTTTATTAATGCTTGTCATACATATGTATGACAAGCATTAATAAAATATTACATGAACATTAATTCGTAAAAAAAATGTGTTCGCACAACTTAACTCAGCATCAAAAAGAAGCTCGCGTCGAATAGTGCAAGAATATGTTAAAAAAAATTAACGGAGGTGACTCAAAATCTGTTTATAACATCTACACAGGTGATGAATCTTGGATCTATACGTACGATCCCGAAACTAAGCAACAATCTACAGTTTGGGTGTTTCAAAATGAGCCGAACCCTACGAAATTGACTCGTGCAAAAAGCACTTTAAAGCAAATGGTGGCCTGCTTTTTTGCTGCCTGAGAATCGTAAAACGGTCAATTCGGAGTGGTACACGACCATTTGTTTGTCGGAAGTATTTGAAGAAATACGTAAAAACAACAAGCGACGCAGAATCATTCTACACCACGACAATGCCAGCTGTCACACATCACGCGAAACAAATACATTCTTGGAGGGTCAAAAAAATAGAATTGATGGGTCATCCACCGTATAGCCCAGACTTGGCACCAAATGATTTCTATTTATTCCCAAATGTAAAGAATAAATTACGTGGTCAACGATTTTCGACCCATGAAGATGCCGTCGACGCGTTCAAACAGCATGTTTCAGAGATATCGCAATCAGAGTGGAAAAAATGCTATAAAAATTGGTTTCAACATATGCAAAAGTGTATCGATCATCGCGGAGAATACTTTGAAAAACAATAAACCCATATTTAGCCATATACGTTTGTTTAATTTTTCTATTCCGGATACATAAGTAGCAGCCCTCGTACACGCTATAATCACAAACTAAATAATTAGTTAATCTTATTAACACCAAAATAAAACTACATCTGTTGCTACTTTCAAAATTAAGTTCCATGCTACGTTTATCGAACTGTACCTATCGCTCAATTAATAAAAAAAGTCCATGCTACCGACATAATAAAATATCGAATAATGTCAATAATATCGAGTTTCTATGTCAAAATTGATTAATTGATAGTTCTTTCCACACACTGCTGGAAATGAAAATTGAGACTCGATCGGTTTGGAGTCCAACATAATCACCATCCATGAGGATAATCCAGAGGAGAAAAGGGAGGTTTTAGCGAATATGAGCTATGATCAGCTTCGGGTCTAAACGCACTGTAGTAAGGAAACTATGTGTCTTGTGTCCTCGACGTTTCGATCATCTTCTTGTGGCCATGTGTGACGGGACTAGAAAGAAAAAACTAAGGAAAAATAGGAGCTAGTTAAAAAAATCTCACCTTGACCATCTAGACTCATATCATCAATATCGTTTAAGCTGTCAGCATTAACAATATATTCATTTTCAATTCCGATTTTTTTATCTGAAATTACAATAAATTTATACACAGGAGAACTATTTGCCAAGAACACACTCACGTTTAGAGAAATTTGTGCGATGTACGATGCAACACAATGCTATGCTAGTTTTTAGGAATATAATTCATAATTTAAAATAGTAAAAAACTTTTTTTTTGGTATATAGTCGAAATATGCCCCTGTAAATGATGATCGTTTTTGTGGCTAATTTTACGCTTACATCACAATCCAAAAAAAAATCGCTTAACACTCGGACAATCATATTAGTATCAGTATCATAATTATACTATAAAAAATAGTAATCAATATAGGATCGATATACAGAGTGAGTGAAACGAAATGTCCCCCGAAGAGAAAATAACTTTGCAAATAAGATGCAATGAAAGCGCAATATATTTAAGAGGTGCGTAGGTACAAGTCGACAAGTCTTCTGACAGAAAAACTACAAAGTGCAAGTGGGTCTTCAGATCAATCTGCATCTCTATGAAGAGATTTATGTGGAGCAGACAAAGCCTTTTACAACAGACACCAATACAATAGTTTGTTTATTTAAAAATTATAACAAATAAAAGTACCAGACGTGTCATTATTTATTTTTCAAGATTCTATTTCCACATACTCCTCATAGAGCATAAGCCTGAATGACATGTATTGCCTGATTTTGTGAATTAAAAATTATAATAAATAAAAGTACCAGACGTGTCATTATTTATTTTTCAAGATTCTATTTCCACATACTCCTCATAGAGCATAAGCCTGAATGACATGTATTGCCTGATTTTGTGAATATTGTAACCTTACCCTCTTTTCTAATGACAGAAGTCCACAATATTCCACCAGATTCTATTCAATTCATTTTTTATTTCCAGCAGTTTATCCTCAGTTTGTAGTGTGTGTACCAACATAATAAGTTGCCAGGGCGAAGCTCATTTGACAGTAGGTGATTACTGCTTAGGGTTTCTTACACACTTATTACATATTTATATATTACACTTATTATATATTTATTCTAACATACTTATTAAGCTCTGGAAAGAAAGTGTTAAAAGTGTTGAATGTAGTTTAATTTTTTTTTATTGCATATGGTGGCAGACGAACAAATGGCCCACCTGATGGTAAGTGGTAACCATCGCTCATGGACATCTGCAGTGCCAGGGGCACAGCTGAGTCGCTGCCTACCTGGAGAGAAATACTCTTTTTAAGCCTCGTTTGAAGTTAGACATATCGTAGCGCTCAGGATACACCGCAGCTGGGAGCTCATTCCAGAGTTTGCATGTACGCGGAAGGAATGAATGCTGAAACCGAACTGTACTAGACAAGATCGGTTCCAGGTGATATGGATTAACTCTATTGCGGTGGCGGGTGGTGCGATAGTAAAAAGGTGACGAAGGCACCATTGTAAATACTTCCTCAGACCACTCTCCGTTAAAGAGCCTATAAAGAACACACAGAGTGCCAAAGTCTCTCCGCTGCTCCAAGGTCTCTGTTGAGGCCGTAATATTGGGATCACCGATGATACGGAAAGCACGCCTTTGCAGGGAGTCAAGAGGGTCGAGTTGATATTTGGGGGCTCCAGCCCAGAGGTGTGATCAGTACTCCATATGCCACCGTATTTGAGCTTTATAAAGCATCAGACGCTGACTGGGTGTGAAGTACCGCTTCGCTCTGTTGAGAACACCCAATTTTTTACTTGCCATTTTGGCTTTGTCCTCCAAATGACTCCCGAACTGCACTGTGGCTGAAATTTCCACACCTAGAATCCTAATAAACTCGGACATACAAAGAGCGACTCCCTGAAACTGAGACACTACGATAAATGGGTATTTCTTCGCAGTGAACACTTATGTCTTCGTGGGGTTGAACTTGACTAAGTTCTTTGAATCCCATTCCGAGACTCGCCCTAGAGAGTCCTCGACACACAAGTTGCAACCGTCTTTCATGTAGCGACATCCGGGGGACGTTCTCATGCTTGGTATACCGCACATCACCCGTGCTGTCATCTGCATAACAATGTATGTTCTTAATGGACAACATATCATTGATGTGCAGAATGATCAGTGTCGGGGAGAGCACCGAACCTTGTGGAACGCCAGCATTTATGGGCATGGTTTCCGAGCAGCAGCCATCAACAACGACTTTAATGCTCCTACCATCCAGGAAGCTGGCTATCCATTTGTAGAGTCCCTCGGGGACTCCATATGATGGTAGCATCACCAGAAGACCTCTATGCCAGACCCTATCAAACGCCTTCGCGATATCCAGTAATGTCCATGTTGCTATTATAAAAAATGTTGATCTTTAGAATATTATCTCCCCAGGGCACATTTATCTATCTCACTTTGTATAAAACACATACATTTATTACACAGACTTTCAATTTTATTTTTGGAAGAAACATGAACAGTAATATATTCTCTTACCACTGTCTTCTGCTTTATTTTGTAAATATTCTTCAAATATTTGCATACTCCGTTTTAAAGTTTGTTTAAATGATGCTGCTGTTTTTAATTGAGAAATGCAATCTTCACAAATAAGGTAGTTATTATCAGTTGCCTCAAATGTTGAGGTAATCTGTATAAACATAAAAAATTATTTTTATAAATAATTATTGTATAACTTTTTTGTAGAACTTGTTCAATAAGCTATAAAGAATAACAAACAGTATTTCTTCATAGCATAATGACGAACTTTTCTCAGTATAAAGAATAATGCTTGCTACAGTTGAAACGGAGCCACTAAGTTGAGTCAGGTCAATGTTTACTTTTACCTTTCCATAATTGGATAGCTTGTTAATTATCCCTGTACCTATTTATTACACATTCAATGTATATGTGCGGCAGGCTCTACTACATAATTGCTGTGAAAGTTTTGTAGGGAAAATTTAAGATTTACAAAATACATAATACCATTACTCACACACAATATATTTAAATCACTCAATTACATTATTATAAAACTTTATCAAATAACTAGCTTTCGCCCGCTGGCTTCAAACCCGCGTTATATTTCGAATTTCCCACAGGAAGGATATGTTTTAACAATACTGCCATACAACCTTTCACCCCCTCCTTTCAACCTTTTATAACCCTTTTCTGCTTTAAAAGGTAGCCTCTGTCCTTTCTCAGCCTCTAGACTATCTGTGTACCAAATTCATTTTAAATCGGTTCAGTAGTTTTAACAATATTTCCATACAAACCAATAATCCCTCCTTCAACCTTTTACAACCCTTTACAACCTTTTTTGCATGAAAAAGTAGCCTATGTCCTTTCTTCAGGCTCCAGACTATCTGTGTACCAAATTTCATTTAAATCGGTTCAGTAGTTTTGGTGTGAAAGCGGAACAGACAGACAGACAGACAGAGTTTACTTTCGCATTTATAAATATTAGTATGTATGTATGTATAGTATGGCACAAAACAATGAGCTTTTCACAAATTACTAGTATCACAGTACTTTTGATTAAAATTTCACCGTCTTCAATTTTCACAGATGACACTCCAGTTTTATTTATTTGAGTTCATTAAAATGACGATAACTTTTTTTTAATGAACCGATTTTGATGAAACAAAGTTTAGATATTATTCTGAGTTAAAACAAAGCAAATAGTGAAAGTTTCAAGAAAATCGGTTCAGTACTTTCGGAGATAAACGTGAACATACATACAGACAGACAGACAAAAATTCCAAAAATTTTTTTTGCTTTCTAATAATCTATTTAAGTGCCCCTCTATCCATTTCAGTCAAAAATACTAAATGTACAGACAAAATATTTTACTGTTTATTATATGTATAGATTATTCTATAAAACTTAAGCTCCTAAAAACTCCAAACATCACTTCATCTTCTAATATACCTAATATAATAACAGAACTCTTCTTTCTTTTTAACTCATAAAACAATATTAGAATTTTGACAAACAGGTAACCATAAATTCCAACCACTTACAGAAAGTATAATAAATATAAAAAAGAGCATATTCAGAATAACATTGTTGGGATTTATCTGGCATGCTTCAAATTTAAAGTGCAATCTAATTTTATAATAGTACCTAAAAGAAAAATAACAAGATAAATGATTATTAATCGAATGTATATACTTACTTGGATATTAAAAGTTTCCTTTAACATATCTGCGTAAACATTTTTTAGTTCTTGAAATACATTTTCCGAAGAGATATCTTCAATACAATCTCGTTTGAGACAACAACAACAAATGATAGCATTCTCATTAAATAAATGTATATCATCCATTCTATTAATAAAATATTTATGAAATTATGAGTTTAAATTAATATGTATCGGCAAAATAAACTGAGAAAAATTACATGAAACTTCAAAGTAAAATAAATAAACATTTCAAACAAAATCGTATGTCAAATGTCAATATTACATACTTTTTTTTTATTTTATGACCTGGTAACATAGATCTTTAAGTCATAACTTATTTGGAAATTGTTCGATACTTTGGGTATATTATACACAGATTACTATATGTCACAGACTAGTTATCCTACGGTCCAGATTGAGTCGATACGCGTTATTGATAGCGACTACGGGTTAGTCAATCTTCCATCCATAGTCGGTAGGCTATGTCGGTTGAGTCGTTTTAATCGGTTTGAAGTCCGACATAATCATCGTGGCATTTGGTTGCGGTGGTATCTATGAGGATTTTCAGCCTCTTTCTTCTGAGAGAAAAAAAAGATGGAGAAGTTCAGCTAAGACCTATCTGGGTAAGATTATTAGGATTGATTACATGTCAGGGGGTGTACGCCACCGCATGCCTCACGAAGGGGTTAGGATGTGGTCTTGAAAAACCGTTTGAAGCAAGTTAGGAAGTGTTTTTGGATAGTGGAAAGTTCAAAATCGCTATGGAGGTCGTTATTCCGAACATAATAGGGACCGTAGGCCATCCTGCCTAACAAGATATTTTACGCCTGTTGGATGGAGTAAAGAATTTGTGATTCAGTATGTGAGAATACCAGGCACGCGTAGGACATTATTGATCGTATATAAACTTTGTAGTGTACGCTGTTTCGAAAAGGCATAGAGCTGGCTTTGCCTAGCATACAGCTGAGGCGACCTGCATAACTTCTGATATTTCGCGTGACGTTTTGAATATGCACAATATGCACTCTAAAATTGAGTTGCGTATCCAACGTGACGCCCAAGTACCTATTGAACAATACGCTGTTAACGACTTCACGGTTATAATAAGCAATGTTCTATTTCAGCTACCCATAGACTTATTTAGGGTGTGTACCATGGACGATTTTTTAAATATATACTAGTCAATAAAATTTCTAACCTATACATGGGACAAAATTTTATTGTCGACAAGAGAGTTTCTTGACATGTAAAAAAATACAATTCTATTACAACATCAATTTGAAAAGGAATTTGTGACGATGCAGAATTCAGACGAAAATATAACTTGCCAAAATCTTAGTCGAGAAAAACCTAATATAATCGTCAATAAGGGTATGTAAAGCTGTACAATAATATTTGTATAAATTCAGATATGTATAAAATGTGGGGTAAACTTATCCTTCACTTTTGATTACATTCAAGTATGAATAATTTTGTTGATGTTGTCTTTAAGGCTCTCGTTTTGAAGTAACTAAAAGGTTATTTTATTCTCATTCTCATTTCTATTTCTCATTTTACCTTATTTTATATTTAGAAAAGCTAGGCGTTTTTAGTCGCAGAAATAATGTAGGATTGAAGAAGTTTCCAGAAGAATTGTTTTAAGCAAAGTTATATAAAAATTATAAATAATTAAATATCAACACGTTACCCATTTATTTTGTAATCGTCATTTCAATACATCCACATAAATTCTCTCTGAAATGGTTCATTAGTGAGCTATGAGTTATGCAAGAAATAAAAGGTTGTGTAGATTCTCGAAATCGAAATCTTATTTCTGTTTATCTGCTTTATTAATATTTCCTTCATCCAGTGGCGTAACTATAGGGTGGCAAGTCGGCTAAATGCCGCGGGCCCCCAGCCCGAAGGGGCCCCGATCAGGAAAGTTTCAACTCCCTAAGTACATTTATTATTAACTTAAGTAAAAAAAAATTGTCTTTAATTTATTTGTCACCTCCTTAGTTGCTTACACAAGTAAAAAAAAGAATACGGGTAGGTATTATAATTTTTCAATAAATTAGTAAAAAAAGATTTAACCCAGTTTTAGAATGAATGGGTAAAATCCAATTAATAATTTCGGAAACATGCATGGACAAACATACCTCCAAAATGTGTATATTAAGTAATTATAATTTTAAAGTTTGTTTGAACCTACTTCACGTAGTGATTTATTAGTTACTCTTACAAATAAAAGTGTATAAATGAATAGGTATTATAAAATAAAAAATGCTATTATTGTTGGTTCAGCTTTTTTTTTAAATTGGGGAGATGGGAGGGCCCCTCCGATGAATTTGCCACGGGCCTCGAACGGTATAGTTACGCCACTGCCTTCATCCCCTTTTGCTGTATCTGTAAAACAGTGTAATTTTTGCTGTGATCTGATGTTTTTTCTTGAAACTGCAGAAATAGCAGAATCCCTCGGTCGTGATTACCGCACGCTGCCTATCTTTGAAAAAAGTCTTTACGAACATACTTACACGAAGCACTACTCGCTGCAAACCAACGAGTATTTGAAATGTAACTGGAATGATTATAAGCGTCACTTCGAGGACAGGGTATTTGCTCCATTCCAGTTTGTAGACATTAGGTAAGAAAGACTTTTGATATCGTTGGCAAACATGCAGTATTTTACCATCCTAGTATGATTACCAAAAAAAGGAAGTAAGCAGGGTCTCCACTCTGTGTATGAAAATACGACATTCCAGGACTCTATTGTAGCAGGTGTTATTTTGCGGAAGTCCATTGTATTACAAAGGATATTGTTTTTTGCTGATTCCGCGCAGTTGATGATGACTTGTCCAACAAGCAGACAAGGTCGACACGTGTTTCGTCTCTCAGCGAGACATCTTCAGGATCTGTTGCCCGCTCGGTGACTCACGAGCGGCTCGCGGCTCTGCTTGTTGGACAAATCATCATCAATTGCGCGGAATCAGCAAAAAACAATATCCTTTGTAAGACATTCCAGAAGTCGAGTACGACAGGAGTCCAGAACAGTGACTGTGACGCTACTTAAGACCTGTAGGCCTATCATGTTCGCCAAAAACAGGAATAAAACCACATTGCAAGAAAGATGGCGCTATACGCTGCAAGAGTCTCTGTTTCTAATTAATTTTTAAGCTTAATGTAAGCGGTGACGTTAAGGCCTCTGGCACCCACGCCGCACCGCCTGTCATTCGCTCCTCCTTTCTCGTTGATGCTTTTTCAAATCGCACCCGTGTCTCGGTGGTCTTTGAAAATATTTTACACTAAGATGCAGTCATGTAAGTGTTGTGTCCGCGTCCCAAATTTCCTAAATGTCGTATATTCTATTTTAAGAGCACGCGCCCAGGGCTCAAGTATTTTCTTGTGTGTATGATCCTGCCAGGTCTGTAATAAATTGTATAATAACGAAGAAAGGAGAGAGTGAAACGCTTTTGAGTTCTTAAAACATTATATTTTCTTTCTTTACAGAGATTATCACTTCTACAATTGTCGCAACCGTTTGCTTTCATCCCAATCGATTCACACAAAAACAGATTTTAGATTCAAGCTAAAACCGGGCCCGGGTGTAGACAGTTTTGGTCAAATACCGATACCTCAAGAATTACATATGAAACGTATCAGTAATACGGCTAAAAATCACAAGCTCATAACTACAAAAAAAAAATCACACTAATAAGGTTTCTATCACAATAACGATGCTTTCATTTGTGGGAATGTAAATGTCAAACAAGCGTTTTTAAATAAATTTTATATATTAACATTTCCAAATCATTAATGATGTTATTTATTTACCTGGTTTCTAGACACTACTTTGACAGATAGTTCCTTGGTAGTGGCAGGTGACCTAGCGAAACGTTATAAACAAGCGTCATATGTACAAAACTAATAGCTTAGCATATACGAATTGATTAAACAGTTAATTATTGCAACAATATATAATAACTGCGCATCCAATTAATGTCTGGCTCTTGAAATAATCATTAATACGTATTGATGACTGTCTGAAAGGAGTCACGACTTTTCGAGTGTATTCTTTGTGTGCGTGTGTTTTTGATTGTTGCAAGATGTTTGCGCATGGCTGGTCGTACATCATTTACAGTCCATTTGACAGCGATTCATTCTACTACTGCAATCGTTTCCATACAATTTAATACTGAATTTAAACGACTGATAGTAGGGAAAGTATGTGATATTTGTAAGGTTAATATTTGGCACTAACCGTGGTAATAAGAAAATGTGTAAAAAGCAATGACTATTTTTCCTATAAAATTTCAGTTTTAATATTCTTTACTATGTCAAGCAGCTATCAAGGGGTTATTAGTCACACCACTTAATGCACGAAAACCTAAGAAAACACCTCGTTACAGTATCTCATCATCAGTTCCCCGGAATCTAATCTATACAGACTTTATATGTGTTTGTTTAACATGATTATGATATTCATTTCTGCTGTTAAATCCAGCTGCACATTTAACACACACAAATTTAAACTCAGTATTATGAGTCTTTATATGTTTACGTAATGTCATTTCGTGCATGTATCTGTTCTTACACACCGGACATGCAAAGTTCCTTTCTCCTGTATGCCCTCGCATGTGCTGCTTTAATCTAGATTCAATAGTAAAGCACTTGGAGCAAACATCGCATCTGTATTTCTCAGTGTGATACCTGTTCGTATGTTCCGTTAACGCACGACGTGTGATGAAGGTGGCTTTACAAAAGTGACAAATAAAAGTCCTAGAAATGCCGTGTACTTCTCTTAAATGTGCTATCTTGCTATGATATTCCTTAAAGCACAAAGTACAATGTGGACATTTTTTGGGTTTAGTACGCTCTTTACCTCTATGCTTTATTTCTGTGTGATACCTCAACTGACCTTTTTTGTAGAATATGTCATCGCAGTGTTTACATTGGAACTTCTTGTAGTAATGCGATTCCCTATGAATCATCAGTAGATGTTGGCTTATAAATCCCGCCCCACAATTTTCACAGATTACCTTATTAATATGGTTGTTCATATGCGAATTAAGAAACCGAAATGTAGGGAAGTCCTTCTGACATATGTGACAAGATAGTAAATCGTTCTTTAATCTCAAACTGAACTCGGTCATTCCGTTTCCGCCAGCGTAAAACTGCTTTTTGTGCGTTATTTCCAAATGTTGCTTGATAGTGTCCAAATTAGGATGCGCTTCATTACATGCTCTGCATTTAAGCTCCGATATATCTACTTGAAGAGTTCTTTTTCCTTTAACTATGTATTTGTTAAATATGACGTCCTCGTTGACAGTCTTGTGCGAGTTTGTGTGTTCTAGTAATAGTTTGACTTCTGAAAAATATTCCATGCAGTAGAAACATTTGAATGTCGATCCCATGAATACGAAAGGTCTGACAGTAGTGTTGTAGATGAGTGCCGATGCGTTTTTTCTTTCGGAAACCGTTAGTTGCCAGACACTGGTCTCTGCCGTCAGTCTCAGGTCTGTGGAAAGATAAAATATTTTAAACAAATTTTTTTTGCTGCTACATAAAGATGATAGATAAATATTTCCAGTAATCTTTTGAAAGTATTGAAATGTATTGTACCATAAAATATATATTTTTTTTTTTATTGCTAAAGTTTACAAACAAGCAGGCTGCCCACCTGATGGTAAGTGGTAACAGTCGCCTATAGTACATGTGGTTCCCACGAGATTCGCAGCAAATCTGCAAACCTCATAAGAACCACAGTGTACGTTGCCAACTTGTGACATAAGATGTAAAGTCACAGTACCCAGTAATTTCACTGCCTATCTTACCCTTCACGCCGGAAACACAGCAAAGCGAACCCTGCTGTTTGGCGGCGGAAATAGGTAAGACGGAGGTACCATGCAGACGACCCTGGTACAGAGTCTACCTCCTAGTAAAATATACTGCATCTAAGTATTGGATGCAAATAAATTCGATTTAGTCGATAGAGAAATAGCGCACCTTCTATTATAATCAGAGTATAACAATATTAAGTATATATGATCACACTTTTAACGATAAATTAGTATAATGCAATCTTACAGTAAAAATATCTGGTTTTGTGACCTATTTATCATAATTTATATTGATGTGAAGGCACCAGTTTTTTGCGACACAGGTTTTCTTATATACCTAGTTCAAAGAATCAGAGAACACATGTCATATGACAATATGTTTTTCGCCAATAAAGTTTATATTATTAAAACGAAAATCTTCGACATTTTACTTACAGTGGAATTTTGTCTCGTCCTCATGTGCTGGGAACTCACAGAGTACTACTCTGTGCTCATCAACTAAATATGCCCCGGTCTCTAGCTTGTTCATGGCGGGGTGAGCAGAGACCAGGAAGACCAAAAACACCAAATAATTGTGATTTATTGGCATATTATTACACATAAAATACATTGGCATAGTGTATCCTAGTAGGTTACGTTATCCCAATAAAAAGTTTTTTATACAAAATATTTGGCAAACAAACCATTTGCCCTCGTTCTGAAAAGCGAAGATAGCTTCTATAGTACAAAGCAGAAAGAAAAGTAAAATACGTACTAAAACAACGGTGTACAGTATCAACTTGGTGGTTACAATATGTTCCGAATGTTACTATTTGCCTTACTCTTGCAGTTGGGGTGAGATAGAGATAACGGAGGTACAGATCGATAAACTCATTCTACGGTTTAGTGGTGTGAAGCCGTAGTATTTTTTTTTACAAAAACGCACTGTTGTGGATTGCCAAATAATGACAGTGAATGTTTTGTCGCACGAACCCTTGGGGGAAACTGGCACCAGGAATCAAATTGAAAAATTCCTCGGAGCACTCTCCGTAATACAAGTGGTTTTTTTTTTTTTGTTCCCCTGAGGAAAATGCATTAAATTGCATACCCCGGCTGTGGCGAGCCGGGGTTATGTGGGGCTCTCCTCCCCAGAAGGGGGAGGCCTACCCACTAAAAACCTCAGGGATGGCCTTCCTCAGGCATGTAGGGAGCCCCCGGGAACACAAAGGCCACTTCCGGGAACCCCCAGCCTCCGCTCCCCTCTCTAGAGGGGAGCCCTCCTCGGGGGAAGCTACCACCTCCCCCGGTCCCCTCCACCGACGACGCCCCCCGGCCACGGAAGGGGCGTGGTCCATCCCGGGTCGCCGTAGCGGTCGCGACTTTAGTGGTTACATATCGGTGTGGGCGTGTGGCGGTAGAATCGCGAAAGCGCACCCCGCCACACGCCCCGATATGGGCTTGGAGGACACCGGGGGGTTTTAGTGGGTCGGCCAGTCTATCTGACTGGAGAGCCCCACACACGGCAGCGCTTAGCCAGCGCGGTGTCAAGGTACATTTCCCCCGAAAAAAATAAAAATAAAAGGGGGGTTACATATCGAGGCCACAGCTCATCACAGCGCCAAGGGCCAATTCGAAATATATTGGCTATCAACGACTTGAGCCGCTTCCCATTGTATGTGGTCTAGATATAGAAGTTGGGGAGACTTTACCCAAAGATGAGAATAGTATTCCATATTTCATATTGTAAATGTGATAGTAACTTTGTTTGCTTGTTACTTGATGCCAAAACGATTCAACTTTGATGAAAATTGGCATGGAAATGGAATTTCAGTCTTCATTTAACTTGGTATGGGAATACTTTAAACCTCGAGGAAGGATATAAGAAAATTGTTACCTTGGGTAAATATCTATTACCTATTCAAAAATGCGTCAAAACGTGGGCGAAGTAGCGAGTGGAAATCTAGTTAAAATATTTTTAACACAATAACAACATAGCGGTATTAGTAGTTACAAATAATACTGAACAGATATGTTGATACAACTATATGGTGTGCCTTTAGGTGGACTCTATAAGGTTAATCTTCTTGTAAATAATACAACGGTTATAAATTATAAAAAAAAATCATTAATATATTAATACTGATTGATTTACATTTAACATAAAAATTATTTGAGACTAAAGTAATCTATACTAAAATTAATCTACATTAAGGCTAAAAAAATCTATATGTGAAATAATGAGATCTCATATGATTTCTTATTCATATATGCTACCATTACAAATTTGATAAACACCCGATTTACTACTTTAAGATTTGATTGAATTGAATATAAATACTTATCTCGGGTTGACAGATTCTCTATACAAAAGTTATCAGAAATATACATTTCTTCGATTATATCCCAAATATAGTGGAATAAAGAGCTATATCCATATATATTTAGGTGTGCCAACAGGCCAGTGTCTTCTTCTTCTTCTTTATGTGTAGCGTGATGGCTGACGCATTTGCCATATGCGAGTTTGTTTTGTCGATTGTGTTGAGGTGCAACGACTCGATTTTGGTGTATTAAAGGCCAGTGTCATTTTAATTATTATAACATGTTAGTGTAATAATAATAAGGTACGTAATAATAATTGGAGTCTCTCCCATAGCCCGGTTTTCATTACCACCTAAATCGAAATGCAATAGGCCACAAACGTTTTGACCACTAATGACAATAGTTTCTGTGCATCTAACTAGGTATAGTCTTTGGCTGCATTTTTCATGGTGCAGATAGAGATTAGACCCAGTTGGTACACTCCACGCACAATTTCATTAAATTTCGCTTAAATGGCCTCTACGCGTTGGATCTGTATCCCCGCGCAAGCCTTATAAAGATACGTGATTTAAGCTACATAATAATAATAATGTGTCAAAGTTAGTGATTCCCATAGTGGTCTCTATCGACTTCTAGGGGTTTATGACAACCCGCAAGGGGTCTACGTCAACGAAAAAAAAATTTGGGGGTCCATGAAATGAAAATGGGGGTCCATAATAATGGATCTCAACATACTCTGATAGAATCTATTTACTTATATTCTTCTATTTTCTAATGTAAATACATATACATTATTTATAAAAGTACCTATGAAGAAAAAAAAATATAAAGGTAAGGTCTACTCAAAACTGTAAAACATGGCAAACGGTCTACGACCCAAAAAAGTTTGGGAACCTCTGGTCTAAGTGGACATTAAATAGGTATACATTTAAGTTTCATCGCATCTGTGCGCTACCGTTACATCTATAATAAGAGTATTAATCAACCAATTAAACTATTTTCAACAAAACAGTCAACTAAAAGATACTAATCGCAAAAAATTTTCGTTATACAACTATAAATTTACAGTATTCGGGGTTTATCCTTTACTTGTGCTATATGACACTGTGTAATGCCAAATCTAATGATTCTTCGTCAACGGGAGGTACTCTATAGATTTTGATTCCTTTGGGAATTTCAAAATATGCGGCATAAACGGAGCATAAAAGGCCATACGAGTATGTATTTGGACTGCGTCGACTAAGAACTTTCATTTTTTCACTACTGTAAAAGATTTGATATTCGAATATACTATTATTCTTAAGAAATAGAGCCTTGACAGATTTAGACGGGCAACAAAATAATATAATAAAAGGTCCCTTTTGTACAGAACCTCAAAAAGTGGATGGCTAGTGCAGAGATGAAGGCCTTCATCTGAGCTGTTGGAAAGTGATTATGATACCAAACATGAAGCAAAACAAAATTTACATGTTTTTTCAGTTGTGGAGAATCTGATTTCTTCTATTGACATTTACTGTACAAAATTAATACATTAGGCGTGTTTGTGGAAGAACATGCTACATAGTTGTGGCTACATCGCGATTGATATCGGATAAAAAATACCTGTTCCATTAACTAGTACAACTAGTTCTAGTACCGTAAAATATGGAACAATGGTTCAGTCAACAAGACTATCCACTGGTGAACAATCGCCGCAGAAAATCAAATCAAGATACACAGTTTTCAACAAAATTGAAGAAACATCGCGGATGCCAATCCTTCACGTGCTTGTTGAACTCATTTCTACTCGGAAAACCATTACCGCATTGAGGACATGTAAATTTTACACAATGGTTTCCGTTGGAGTGCGTCGCAATGTGTTGTTTTAGACTTTTCTGATGCATATACGCCTTGTTACATATTGTGCAAATAAAATTACGCTCTCCTGTATGCGACACCATATGCTTTTTTAAAGTAGTTATACAACTGAAGCATTTTTTGCACATTTCGCATTGTGTTTTCTGTGTATGGAATTTGTTTGTGTGCATCGTTAGCGCTCTACGGCTCGAGAACACGGATTTACAGACTTCACATTCGAAGGTAAACGTTATGCCGTGGATATCCTTCAGATGTTTCAATTTCCTAAAATGTTCCGAAAACCTTTCGGGGCAATGAGCGCATCGTAACAAACGCATATTGGTCGTACCGTCATGTGCTTTTTCTATATGATATTTGAGATTTGAATTCGTCGTGTAAACCTTTTCACATTTGCTGCATGGATATCCACCGGGCAAGTGTATTTCTTTGTGCTGCATTAGCCGCTGGTGAGTCATAAAACCTGCGCCGCAAGTTTCACAAACCGCGTTGCTAAAATGTACATTCATGTGCCTATTCAAAAGTATGAATGTCTGAAACACTTTGCTGCAAATGTGACAGGAGAATTGACCATTCTTCACGGTTAAGTTATATGCTACTACACCGTTGCCAGACTTTGTGAACGTCTTCTCGTGAGCCTCGTCTAAATGCTTGCGTATATCATCTATTTCCTTAAATTCCAAATTGCATATTCGACATTTCAATATCGATATGTCAACTTTGACTGTTCTTTTACCTTTTGGTAGCAAATTTTTTAAAAAGGTGTTGTGATCTGGAATTTTATGGTGTGTACTATGATTGAGGACAGTTTGAATTTGGGAAAATTGTTCGTGACAATAGAAACATTTGAAGAAATATCTGCAGTAGACGAATGGGATCGCGGTGGTATTTTCTAAAATAATAGCAGCATTTTGTCTCTCCGATAATGTCATTTCCCATATGCTGGACAATGTTGCTGGCTTGCGTTTCGTCACTTGATCCACCACTGTTCCTGGGAATATAAAATGTTGTTTGTATTAATTCCTTTTGAATCTACTTCACTCCTCTACAAATGACATCAAGATCATTACCACTGACAAAGTTTTTATAAATTATTCCATTGTGATTGGCTTGAACAAATAAATACTCAATTAATATTACTTTAAAAGCAATTCTTAAAATTACATGCAATTTTCCAGTTATTGTAAATTGTAGGCCATATAACTGGTAACAATATTAGGCGGCAGAATAAAAAAGTACTTGTTTATATACATTACAAATAGCACTGTTTGTAAATATTATGTTTCCACATATCGCAGCAGTATTTTATTGTGAAGCGAAAAATTCTAGGATTTAGGTACGATAGGATACACAATTTTATAAAAGCACAGAAAGTCGTATAATTTAAATAAATATTATTATATAAAAATATATGTACTTTAATATTCTTTCAATTGCTTCCTAATATTTGCTTATGGTAATGCAACTGACGAGCATATAGACTAAGTTTTGTTATGGCTAGGGTGCATGATTTTAAAAATAGGACTAGACTCAAGTTAATGATAAAAAGTTCAGTAATCAATTATAGGCTACTCCACATTTAAATCACGAGTCAGATCACTTTCATAATTCTTCACCACAGCCTTAAATTGCCAATCGGAATGCCAGTGTTTGATATGTTTGTTGTAATCATTACGATTGTCGAACCCACTACCGCATTCTGTACAACATATCTTCCAAGCTGGTCCGTGAATCCGCATATGCTGACGAAGTGTTCTCTCATGCATATATACTTTTGAACAAATGTTACAAAAGAAATTTCTCTCGCCTATATGGCCTCTCATATGCATCTTGAGCAAAGACTTAGTTCCAAAACACTTGCTACAAACTTTACACTGAATCTTTTGAGTATGAAGTTTTGTTGTATGCTCAGTCAGCGCTCTTCTTGTCGGGAACACCGCTTTGCACGTTTGACATTCAAAAGTAAAGATTATCCCGTGCACTTCCTTTAGATGAGTCATTTTTCTGTAATGTTCCGCAAAACGCTCCAAACAATGAGGACATTTCAGACGTTTCACCTTCTTAGCGTTGGCGACTTCGTGTTTCTTAAGTAGATGGTAGCGCAACTTTAACTTAGTCGGGAAAACCTCCTCGCATTTCTCACATCTGTGGACGCCGTTTTGATGTATTATTCTGTGGTTAATTAGCCGCTGATGGGACATAAATCCCAGTCCGCACGTTTCACAGACTACACTAAAATGCACGTTCATATGTCTATTTAATAAAAAAAAGGAGTTGAATGTTTTAGAACATCTAAGACACGACAGAAGCCCGTTGGTCGTACCTAAGTCGTAAGCGATTAGTCCATTTCCAGCAGAATTAAACTCTTTCTTATGGGCTGCGATTAGATGCTGTCTTGCAACATCTAAATCTCGATATTCTTGCTCACATATTCTGCATTTAAGTCCTGAGATGTCTACTTTGATCACTCTTTTACCTTTTCTTAAATGTTGTTTTAATAAACTATTTCGTTCTGGTGTGGCGTGAAATGAGGTATGTCGCAAGAGTGAGTAAATTTCAGGAAATACTTCTTCACAATAGAAACACTTGAAGTTAGCCTGTTGGTAAAAGAAAGGTTTGACTGTTGTAAAAGCTATTAGCATTGCGGCGTTTTGCCTCTCTGATACCGTCATTTGCCATATACTTGTCCGAGGTCCTGGTTGTTGGCTTGCCGGTAATCCTGGGAAAACAAAAAGAGCCTTATTTTTAAATTGTTTATTAGATTTATTATTTTTGCTAGAAGTATTTTGGTTAGGTTATAAAAGAATTTTCTAGCACTGAAACCGAAATAATACTTACTTTTTTTTTCATCAGAGACTAAATGTCCTTACCGAGGACTCTAACCTAAATATATGCGGATTATCTTTTCGTTTGTTTGTTATATTTTAGACCATGATTCAAATTTATTTAGATATGTACATCATGTACAGGCAGTGTCATGAGAATTGTCGCAACACGCATTACCAGTTTTAAATATGTATGTGAATCTCCGTCCACACATTTCTATGTTCACAAAGAAGAGGAAAAGCGAAAAAATATTTATGGACTGCATGAGGAATTATATACCCATGAAATGTGTGAGCACAAAAATGGTGTTTAATGGAAAATAGTCATGAAGTAAACCAATTGTGCTGTACCACTTAGCGTTGGATAAGGGCAGGAAGATAATAATAGTTATTTCTTTTGACGCAAATAACTTATTTTATCGTAAAATATCTTATGCTGAAGTAGTACTTGTAAGTAAAAAGAAAAATAATGCCTCATAGAATTTTCATTTATAATTTCTCTTAGAATGGTATCTTTGTACTTATTTATTATTATCATTAAGGATCTAGAATTATAGGAAATGAATCACACAATATCTGCTTTGAAATTGGACATAAAAAAGTTTGTCTAATTTAAACGTAGGCTTTTATTGGCATTTATTGACGTAAACATAAATAAATCCAAATATATGAGAATACTAAGAGCTACTTAACCTCGTATGCACAAGAAAAATGATGATTTACGGTATATGGCTGCCAAGTGAGCATCATTTCGTCCTCACAACCGTCAGTCCTATGTGCCTGCAACTTTAGGTTCAAAATTCTTTGAGAACGATCTTCTGCGGAATTAATGTCTTTTTTGCCGTTTTCTCCATAGCCGATACTATAGCCCTTGCCATTGTTGTTACTGATAACATGCACGTATCAAATACTTTCGTTTCGAGGCACTGTGATCGCTGTGCCTATAACAATAATACTCGTTGTCTAACTACGAAACATTGTGATCTGTACTCATGTGTTCTTGTAACGTCTGTTTGTCTGCGTAATGTTGTCCGCAAACCATGCAATTCACTCCACAATCGTGAACTTTATAATGCTCTTTTAAATTTCTCTTTCTAGCATATGACCTTGTACATACGTCGCATTTAAAATTCTTCTCTGCCGTGTGGATAACCATGTGCCTGGTCAACCCGTATTTGGTGAAGAAACGCGAACTACATACTGAACATTCATGGTTTCTCTCCTGCAAATGTACCGAGCGAATGTGAACTAAGAGATGGTATTTCAAATCGTATTCCCTACCACACGTCTCGCATTTGAACAAGCCTGTGGTCTTATTGTGAACTATCCTCAAATGTTTAGTCCTCTGGTAATTAGAATTGAATCTTTCTGGACACATCGGGCATCTACGGGGCAATTGCTTTTGATGGACGCCTTTATGATGGACAGTTCTTTTAGCCGTACTACTGAATACTTTGTCGCATTTATCGCAAGGGAAATGGCCGGATTTATGAGTCCGCATATGGCTTTGGAGCAATCTCAGCGATATGAAAACAGAACCACATTGTTCACAGTTAAAGTTGTTAAAATGTATACTCATATGTATGATTAACAATCTGATTTTCAAAAAAACTTGCCCGCAAATTTGACACACAAATGTATCATCTGTTAATTTAAAGGGTACTAAATTATCTTGCGATTCTAAATCTATTACCTTGCCATGTTCCGTCAAATGTTTTTTTAAGTCATTCAGGTTTTGTAGACACAGCTGACAAATTTGACATTGTAATTTATTTACATCAACTTTGAAATTAGTGTCCCTAACTCGATTATTTAGTGCCCTGGTCATATCTTTAGTACTGTGTTCTTTAGTATGTTTTTTTAATAAAGTAGCATCTAGAAAAGGATTCGAGCAAACGAAACATTTAAATTTGTTACCGGTATGCATAAAAGGATAGACAGATGAGAATTCAAAAATTGTCAAGGCGTTTCTTTTCCAATTTTTGGACTCCACTGAATTATCTTTTACTACCGGTGAGCGCTTTAGATACGACCCTTTAACTATTTGCACGTTAAATGTGACTTCGTTAGTAGTTGAACTATTTTTTTTCCACTGATCCAGTTGAATCGGTTCCTTGAGTACGCTGATGTTGGTTAATTTGCTTCTATAATTTATTGATCTGACTACATTTTTTGATAGTTTTTTTTTCAGGCTTTTCTTAGTGTTTTCTTTGGGAATCCACTGAACATTATTTTTCGTTTGAAATTTTTGTATGCTATATATCTTTTTTTTTGTATTTTTTTCGTGGTTTATCTGAAGATTATCTAAAGAGATGGGAGTTCTGAGTAATTTTAAAGTTACGTCATTCCCGTCTTCATCTTGAAGTGTGATTGAAGAATTGCTCGGTTGGAGAATTCCTAGAAGAGAAAACAAAACTTTAAGTCTACATAATGAAAGTTCAGGAGACCTTTTTGAATTACGAATGCGACTTGAAATCACCGATGTGATAATAATCGATTTTATAATTCTTATTTTAGAATATCACTTGATGTGACTACTTAGTCACAGGTGTGATTTATTACGAGTAACTCGTAATCAAGTATACTTGAAATGTTAATCTGTGTTTTGTTTGAGATATATATATATATGCTACATTTATATATATGGATATATATATATTATATGTATATATAATACTATATAGTGCATATATATACTTATATATAAATACCATGATGGTTAAGCATAATAAATTCTGCTTGAAGTAACTTTATGTGTACTTTATCTATGTTGGCAGCTACGACTTTAAAAATTGGATGTTTAGGAATCCGTGACTCAAGTACCGTGACTATTTAGTCAGCGGTGATTTCAAATCGTTAATAAAATATTAGGAACGTTTATAAGCACTACGCATGAAATAATTTAAGTACATAGTACTTTTCTCGTATAGGAACCTAAAGAAATTTTATAAATCTTAAGTATTAGTTTGGTTAATGTTTAAATAAATACCAAAAAATAAGCGTAAGTAATAATTTTATTTAGACTATTAACAAATTTGCTTGAATCAAGTAAGTATATTGTATAAAATATTAAACATCCTCACATAAATGTGAATCGTATTTGCTATAAAAATTTGACCTAATTGGGACGACAATTTATAATTACAATGTTCATTATAGAAACAATTTCACAGTCTTATACAAAAAATAACAAAATTAATTTAATCATATTTCATGAAGCCTCAGATGATCCTTCAAGTTCTTCCTTCTCAAAAAAGCCATCCCGCAAGCTTCACACTTATAATTCTTCTCTCCTGTATGAATCACCATGTGTCTTTTTAGAGTTTCCTTATTACAAAACCGTTGATGGCAGACATCACATTGTTGGTTCCTTTCTTGTAGATGCACCGAACGCGTATGGCAAAGCAGATGATACTTCAAATTGAAAGCGCGTCCACACGTTTCGCATTTGTGCACGCGAGTAGACTGGTTGTGCACATCTTGTAGATGTATAGTTCTCTTGTAGTTAGAATTAAATCTTTCTGGACATATTGGACATCTACGAGGGAATTGCTTCATATGCACACATCTGACATGCAGGTTCCTTTTGTAAGAAGTGTTAAAAACTTTACTACATCTATCGCACGGAAAATTACCACTTTCGTGCACCTCTAAATGTTTCTTCAGTAGTCGCAATGTCATGAAACCTGACCCACAGATCTCACAACTATAGTTATTAAAGTGGACGCTCATATGTATTACTAAAATACGTACTTTCATAAAGCTTTGATTACAAACTGCACACTGATATCCACCATTATTCAGTTGTAGTTTAAAGGGTATAATATTATCGTTCAAGTTTAAATCTATTGGCTTCTGATGAGTATCTTTAAGATGTGTTTTCAAATCTGTCAAACTTGATAGATTCTTGAAACAAATTTTACAGGTGATCTCGGCAACGTCCACTTTTAAAATACTCTCCCTCTTATTGTTCACCAAGAGTCTAAGAGACGAAAACACGTGAAGCTCGGTCATGTGTATCCTTAATAGGGATATATCCAAAAAAGGCAGAGAGCATATGAAGCATTTGAATTTGTTGTTGCCATATATGAAAGGGTACACGGTGGAGTGCTCGAATATAGTTAGGGCGTTTTGCTTGGCAACAAAATTTTTATTGGCAGATTTTCCAATTTGCGGTTCTATACTGGATTTGGCCAGGTTCTCTCTGGGTGGTGATGGAGTCCTCTGAACTGACAATGGAGAAGGGCTTCTCTCAGGTGATAATGACATTAAGTTCATTGCTACACTAGGATTCTTTTTCATTTTTAGTTTGCTGAAATCAGTAAGTGTTCCGAGTGGTTTACACAGGGTGTAGTCGTACTCAACTTGGAACAGTGGCACGATCCGTTTTTGCTTCTTATTATCCTCCGATATATTTGTCTGGTCGTTTCCTAGAAAAGAAATAAATGGGGCTGTATACTGTGGCTCTCCATATATTATATACAAACGTGTGCAATGCTTAAGATTACCCTTATCCTTTGTTGTGTATTGAGTTATTTTTTATTATTATACATACATTGAATAAATCAACATGCGTAGCCATTAGTAAATATTTTGGATTAGTAGAAAATTATAAGTATAAAAAATGCATGTTTCATAAAATACCTATTATTGTGAGGACAATTTGTTTACAATAAAAATGAAAACGCGAATTTTTTGATTACCTTTATTAATCGTTTATCACATGTAAGTAAGTATTTTCTTATTAATACATTTAGGCATATACAATTTAATAAAGCACGATCTCGAATAAAGTATAATGATATACAAAAAATTATAAAAAACAATATGCACATTTCACTTTGCTGCGTTACTGTTCAAGTTATAACAATAATTATAATATCAGGTTGCCATTATTATAATTATCTATCACAATGCAGTATTGTAAGTCATTGCAGTCGGTTTGAGGTTAGTACTCAAAGGTAACGACGGGTGATGTATTTTAATGTGGTATTTTAAACTGCAATTTTGGACGAATGACTTGCCGCAAGTTACGCATACGAATCTTTTGTCATTATCGTGAATCCGCATATGTTCTGTCAGTGTATGTTTTCTTGCGTAAGCTTTCTTACACACACGGCACTGATACTTCCTCTCTCCGCCGTGACGTATCATATGCTCTCTCAATTCAGACTTTGAATAGAATTTCCATTCGCAAACATCGCAGGAGTATCTCTTTAGCTTCATGTGAACTGTGCGTACATGAACTCCTAACTTTCCGCTCAATGTAAAAACTTTTGGGCACATGGCGCATTGAAATTCCTTTAGCTTCAAGCCGTGCACGTTAGTAATATGTTTGTTTCTCTGAAAGTAGTTACGAAAACGGTCCTGGCAATGAGGACATCTATGTCTTTTCACGTGCATATGAACGAAAGCGTTGTGTTCATTTCTGGCATTGGATGATTTAAATATTTTATTACAGCCATCGCAAGGGAACGAGCCAGTCTCGTGCGAGAACGAGTGTGTTCTTAACCTCCACGGAGTCATAAACCCAGCCCCGCATTGCTCACAGATAAATTTTTGAAAATGCACATTCATATGTTGATTTAGAGTTTTGAACTCACAATAGATGTTATTACACATCGTGCATTCGAAATCATTTCGAGTCAGTCTGAACGGAAGAATGCCATCGTTAAATGTAAGGTCGAGATCAGTGTTATGTTTAACCAATAAGTGATTCTTAAGTGCGCTAAGATCATTTACAGGCTCATCACAAAGCTTGCAACTGACATCAGTGATATCAACTTTGACCAGTTCATACTTTTTTAATGTCGACAAAGCTTCCCTTATTTGGGCGATTGTTTTTGATGGATGTATTGACGCGTGGTGCTCCCTTAAGTCAGCCGGATCTGGATACTGTTGGGGACAGTAAAAACATTTGTAAAAGTTTTTTATCCATCTAAACGGGCATATCTTTGAATTCTCCAGTAGTATAGACGCATTTTTCATTTTGACGCGTAGTTCATCGTTCACAATTATTGCCTGTTCCTTGGTTAATGTCTTCTGAGGACGATTTACCGTTGAATTTGTCACGTTTGTTGGTATAGAGCCTTCACCTAAAAATGAGAAATAATAATACATAAACACCTAATATTGGACATACATCAAAACACGAAGTTGGTCATCACTTATAAGGCTTAAGTTATATTTTTTACATTCCTTCAAAACCTGCTAGGTGTCGTGAATGAATTTGATTGGATCCGTAAAACATGCCGTAATTAACTTGATGCGCACTTTTTATTAATATTCCGCTGCATAAGCCCCATTGCCTAACAATTGAGTACGTACCTAGTTATAATTTTTTTATTATAATATTATTGGCTAAGTCGTATTGTAAAAGGAACAATGTAATGGCGGCGCTTTGTTATCGATTCTGGCTTTCTAATCGAGAAACTCAAGTTCGATTTAGCTGTAGCCAATGTATTTATCGATTTTTCAATTTTATATGTCCATTATGTACGTTAGGAGCGTACTCGACGTTCTTAAGGCGAAAGAGATCATCTTGAATGTTGAATACACGTGTAAAACTAAAAGGTATACGTTAAAAATCCATCAAAACGTATTGGACTATATTACTTAATTAAGCCCTATGACAGAACGATTACATTCTAGTTACGGTAGGTTCGAGACCATACGGGGCGATGTAAAGAACTGTCGTTGAACACTGTTTGTACGAATATTACTTTATACATGCGGCAATATGCATGCGGTGTTGCTGCGGATAGTTAGAAACGCTCTATTATAGAAACGGTGCGAACGTAACGTTACGACACGGTTAAGTCGCATAATTCAATGATTTTTTTACTATCCCCCTAATGTGCATAAATATGGTATTAGCGGTTGCATAAAACGCTACCTGTATTATGGTCTATTCTCCTAATAAACTATAGCGAAACCCACATGTTTAACCAATCAAAACGCCAGATTATCAAATCATTCAAAAAGCTATGTGCTCCTATTGGTCAAGCCCTGCGGTGCAGTTACGTTTCGATTGTTATTTGTGAGCAGAATAAAGCTACTGGACCCTAAAAGGAACAAATAGAACATAACTTTTAATTATTATGTTCTATTTGCTCTTTTTCATATGTATGTGATATAAAAGAATTTATTATTAGTAATATGTATGGATGTTTAAACAAAATTGGCATTCACTTTGTTATTTTAACAATGATAATGAGAATTCTTAAAGTATGTTAGTTTTATTTGAATTATATGTACTTTATTTTCTTCCAAATCAATTTATTAAAAATACATGTATATTTATTTTCCTGTATATTTATGTTATTAAAATAACTAAACTTATGTAAAAGTATAGGTATGATACTTACATAAGGCACTGTTGTTTTGTAATATTTTACTTAGTCACCCCAATTGCTAAACTATTCTTTATTCGTTCAATTATCTATTATAAGTGATTTTAAATCACTTAATTATTTTTTAACTCTGTCTAAATATATTTGGACTGCCACCCTAGAAGACTAATTACTAAATGAGGCAATTTAATTATGTTAAAATTTATAATGATGTCGCATATTAGTTTATAGTACCTAACTCGGATAAATTGAATGTATTTGGACAAAGTGTGTATGAGTTGAAATAATTTGACCTACTCCGTCGCTAGTTGGCCATCATATAGTACAATAAAATCATATTACGGGTACAAAAAGTCAATATTAAATAAATCAAACATTTTAATATACATGTTTTAGGATAGCATATTTACATTGCACTAGTCGAACATTATTATAACTATATTTTCGTTCTATTTATATTGAACATAATTCCACATGAAGAAGATGAATCATCGTCATATTCTATACAATAGTTATAAAACAATTTTGCTATCTATCAAAATTATCTTATCGTGCAATTTTACGGCCCTCTTTAGAAAGTTCCGTTAGATTTTAGGGCCGACTTTGTCAGTAAATTAGATCTGAAACCGCTAATCGATCAAAATTATACATAAGGGCTGAAATGTACTTATATAACAAATGACCCAACACTATAAACGACGACGAAGTATGCGAGGTTAAAGTATTAAAATATATGATACTGTGGACAACCAAGTTGCCGTTGAATTCCATGGGTGACTGGAAACATTAAAAGAACAGGTTTTAAGATATACCTTATTAAAGAATAAAATGCAATGGGATACTTCTAGTGTCTCAATAACAAAATCTGGCCAACTCAACAAATCACCGTTACTTGTTCCAAGTCACATATTTCCAATTCTTAGGTCATTTTTTATATGTGTCGGGTGATGCACTCTCATGTGTTGCTTTAGGCTACAATTCTGGATAAAGGACTGTCCACAGACAAAACAAACAAATCTTCTATCATCATTGTGTATCCGCATGTGCTCTCGCAAAGTCTTCAACCGCGCATAGGACTTTTTGCAGACGTCACACTGATATATTCTTTCACCGTTGTGTTTAATGGAATGTTCTTGAAGTTCGTGATTAGAAAAGAACTTCATTCCACATTCGTGGCATACATGATTCCTTTCTTGAAGATGCCTTGATTTTATGTGAGACGTCCTTCTGCTACATAAGTCAAAGACTTTCGGACAAAGTGTGCATGGGAACACAGCTGTCTTCTGTCCGTGGACTGTATTTAAGTGCTTTAACCTATGTTTATAGGAGGCGAATTTCTCATCACAGACAGGACACTTGTATCTTTTGTTTGACCTGTGGACTTTGGCTATGTGCGTGTACATAGCGGCGTAGGAAGGAAAGGATTCCGGACAGCGTGTGCACGGAAATGTTCCCCTTTCGTGAGTCCTTACATGATTTATCATACGTTGCATCGTTACAAAGTTTTTGCCGCAACTCTCACATATGTTATTACCAAAATGTTCATTCATATGCCTATGCAGGCTAAGGAACATCTCGTACCGTTTGTCACAAATCTGACAGCAGTATTCATCTTTGTTAAGCTTGTAAGGCAAAACACTATCACCGTGAGTGCAGTCTATTAGTTTGTTGTGTTCATTTTGTAAGTGCGTCTTTAGCGAAGTGTAATCTAATATTCCAATATTGCAGAGTTTACAGGTTATACTTGTGAAATCCATTTTGATTGGTTCATATTTCCGCGGCTTAACTATCCATGTGATGTCTGAATGGTAGCTCTTATTGTGTTCCCGTAATTTGTCCGGTTCCAAAAACGTGCTCTTACAATAGAAGCAAAGGAAGGTCCCTTTTTTATACTTGAAAGGGTATGCTGTACACGACTCGATAATTATGGTTATATTCTTTCTGAATATACTTCGCTTCTCATTGTCTACATTGCGCGCTGAAGTTAGTTCTGCAGATGCTTTGATATCCGCATCGGTCTCGCCTTCGCTGGCTTCGTTAACAATCTGAGAAGATTTTCTTCCTAAAAATAGAAAAATATCCAATATAACATCTTCACGCCTTATTTATCACAAGGTTTTAAATGTGTTTGTGTTTGGAGTGGTGATGGTGGAACAGAGACAACAATAATAGGATTCAATGATTTATTTAAATTATCCACAAGTTTTAATACCTATACTATATGCCTACAATATTTGAATAAATTAGTGCAGTAACCTATAATAATGACTATTGTGCATTACAATAGAAGGGATCATTACTGAAAATGTTTGTTTAGTTAAGTATATGAATGAAATAAATCTTAAACCCTAATTTTCTATATCAATTGTCTAATAATGTAATCGCTTCACTAACTTATTATTTAACTAATAAACACGGAGACAATTTCTAATAAATGCACAAATTATCACTATTTCTAACACATGAACTGATTTTAACGTTGTTGTCTTGATTTTTTCAAAATTTCCGGATTAGCAACAGGATGGTGTGCTCTCAAATGATTTTTTAAACTTGTCTTCTGTACAAAAGCTTGATTGCAAAACTCACACACGAATCTTTTATCATCGTTGTGTATACGCATATGTTCCCTCAAGGTTTTAGGTCTTGGGTACGCTTTCGTGCATATTTCACATTTAAAATTCCTTTCGCCAGTGTGTCGAACCATATGATTTTTCAGCTGTGCAGCTGTAACGAATTGGTTGGGGCATAGATTGCAAAGAAACTTTTTCAGTTTTATATGAACTTGTTTAATGTGTTTCGTCCTTTGATTGCATAAACTGAAGACAGATGAACATAAATGGCAAGGATACTCAATTTTTTTTCCATGCTCGCTTTTGAGATGTTTCACTCGATCTCCGTAGCTTTTGAACGAATCTTTGCAATAAGGGCATCTATATCGGTATTGCGGTCCATGCACTAAAGCTAAATGACTATTCCTCAACACGCGAGTCTCAAAAACTTCATCACACCTGGTGCATTTAAATTCATTATTAGATGATTCGTGTGTAGCTAAGTGAGCCTGTAGTCGCTGCTCTGCAGAGAAAGCTTTACCGCATTCAAAACAGATATTATTAGGATAATGTTGATTAATGTGCGTGTTTAATTTTGTAAACAGTTCAAACTTCTCGTTACAATGTGCACAAATGAACCATTTATCATCAGAGATAAAAGGTGTCACTCCTAAGTCAAAGTTTTTCTTTATTGGTTTATTGTGTTCACTTATCAAATGATCTCTCAGATCATTGATATCTTTCATTTTCCCCCCACATAGCTCACATCTCAGATTAGTAATTTCAATTTTGACAAAGGAAGGTGCTCGCAAGAAACGCATCGCTTCGAGTTTGCTCGGGTGCTCTACGGTATGGTTCTTGATGGCAGACATATCTCCAAAGGAGAGTGGGCAGTAAGCACATACGAAGTAACCTCGGTTCCACCTAAACGGACAAGCGTTTGAACACTCAATTATAATAGCTGCATTGTGTCTCTGATCATTATACTTGCGCCTCGGTTTCCATTTAGGTTCGGATCCTAAAAAAAAGAAAAATAGCTTTGAAACAAAATACGTAGTCGTTGAGCGGTTATAATTGATCTTATATCTGATCATTTCATTTTGTCATTGTTATCATACAAGTGAAAGTGATTTTTATATAAAATATATGCTTTATTCATTCAAATACGACTCTAGCTAGATCTTAACACAAGAAATTACTTGATTATGTCATGCGTAACAATCAAGATTTGGTTCTTGGCTACAAACATTTTACAATATGTGATGATGTATGATGAGGTTATGGTGCCTTACATTACAATAGCTATAACTTAGAACTATACTTTAAATAAGATTCGAAAGCAACAAGTTATATAAGCACAGACAGATAAAACGTTAAATTTACAAATATAACATAAATGAGGTCAAAAGTACCACTTTAAAACTGGGAAAAGTCACAACAAAGAGAGACTTGACGTGCAATGTAAAAATAAGTTAATTAATGTATACTAAGAACAAAATACAATTACACAATAAAATAATTTGCATACATTTATAATAACATAATATTTTAAATTCGATATGAGTTAATGCTCGTTTAATTTTCTATCAAAGGGAAATCTAAATAGGTACTATAAAAAAATTTACTGCGTTAACCGTGAAAGCGTCACTTTTCCAAAAGGCAATTAAAATAATGTTAATTGGTAGCACGCGATCAACATTGTACGTTTCGATATTAGAAACACTATTGGTTTGTCCTGGAAGTCAGGCCATGTTAGGCCATGATACGGGCCGTACTGAATTTGTCAACGAAGCCTTAAGACTAGTGGGTTAGAAAATGTTTTTAACGGTAACCAGGTTTTAGGATTAAATCACCCGTTAACATTTATTTTAACTCTGCGGTCTACGTAGAACATAAAAGATGGAAGTTGGTTTTATGCTGAGGAATATCAAGGATCGTATTAAGAATGATTATACATAAACGTGAAGAACTTATTCTAATAGATAAATATGAATTAAAACGCCTATTGTTGTAATTCCGAATGATTCAAAATTCTCAATTCACAAAAAATTCAAAATCCCTAACGTAAACAAAAAGTCCGATTTATTGGAAATTTGAACATCAAAAAACGAATTCTGATTATTAAAGTACAGTACTGTACAGTAAGTATTAGGCATATTTAGATCAGCCAGTATGGGTAAGTAGTCCAGGGTAAATATATTAAAAAAGGAGTTAGTAGAATATCAAAATCGACAGAACCAAATAATGTTCGTACATTTGTTCTCCGTTTTAGAACTTCCATTCGTCACTTTCATAAGTGCAGTAGTATTACCGTAACCACGACGAAAACTACACTGAACTGAGGAGAATTTGTATTCAAAAAAGAAGTCTCACTGTGTATACTCATACTCTATAGTATACTCTATATACTATGACAAATATAGTAGGATAAAATCAAGTTACTAGAAATAAGATGTAGAGTGGAGTTCTTGGTCAAGCTATTTACGTATGAGGTGAATGTTAAGGAGAAGAAAAAGAGATAGGAAATTTATAGAGGAGAATTCGGCATCAACATTAGTGAAACATTCAAGACCATGCGCCGAGATTTGATTATAATCACAATTGTAGATATAAAACGAAATTGCTATCCTATACAAATCAAAGTACACGGCACGGCAAGTTTTGGAAATATTACTTTACAGAAATGTACAGTAACATCTATGCATGGCCTCAGTTCGTGAAAGGCACAGGAAATTTTAACTGTCATTGCCGATATTATTCTCGCTATATTATGCCTATTTAGTATTCTAATAATATTGTAAAACATTGTGTGTATAAATTTTTTGTCCCGATCGGATTTTCCTCAGGTTTTAATCCGTCGCCGTATGTAGGGAACTTAAAAACATTGCTTTGATTAATCTATATAAAATACCTACAATATAATATTCGTATTCAAACTCCAAGTTTAAATTGAATATCCGACACAAATATAATTATGATATACCAGAATGTTCAGTCTGTTTTTTTAAATGAGTTTTCATGTGCCTTCGAAGTTTCCATTTTGATACGAAAGCCAATGGACAATTGGCACATCTATATTCCTTTTCTATATTCATGTGCGTATGTCGATAGTGAGTCGCACGTTGAGAACCATTCTCGAATATCTTATCGCAAGCGGAACAAATGTAGTCTATTTTTGGTTGACCGTGCTTTGTTATCAAGTGCCTAGCTCTTATATAGTATGTAGTAAACGATTCGTGGCACATAGGACAGGAATATCTTAGGCCATTTCTATGAATCCTTAGTTTGTGAGTCATTCGCTGAACTCTAGTCGTGAAAGTCTCCTGGCATTCCCCGCATGGAAATTCTCCAACTTCGTGAGATTTTACGTGATTTCTAAAACGAGGTTTCGAGACAAAAGTTTTGCCACATTCGTCGCAAACGTAATTTTGGAAATGTGTGTTCATATGTTGATCAGCTTTCGGAAAAGTGTCGAAAGTGACAAAACATATCTGGCAATTAAATTCGTTAACACCTAGCTTGAAGGGTAAAACGCCGTCATTGTGACTGGCGTTATAGGCTATGTCGTGAACTGCAATGATATGCTGGACCAAATCTTTCACGAATTTCAAACTACATCCGCACAACTTGCAAGAAAGATCAGCGACGTCTATCTTTAGCAAATTATTATCCGTTATTTTAAGAAACACATAATCAGTCGGTGTTTCATTTAAATGGTAAACAGACATATGATATCGTAAAAGTTCAACTTCAGTATATCGTTCTTGACAATATGAACAATAGAAAGCACCGTGAAACCATCTAAAGGGCCATGCGTTTGAGTATTTGAGAATTGTTAAGGCATTCTGTCGCATCATTGCAGTAGTGAGACGTTTTTGGGCAAGGATGGACATTTCATTGTTTTTGCGACGTCGCCGGCTCATCTGGCGTGCACCTACGACTTCCTTTAACTTCCTAGGAGTGTACGATCGTTTAGCTTCGCCTATACTAGCCTCTGTGACCACGGTAGCAGAACCTAAAAAGAAAGAGACGGAATTATCTTTAAGAGTTCATGCATTCATGGCGATATTAGCTTCTCGGGCGATATTAGCTATCAGTCGATATTATAATTCACTCGGCTCGACTTTGAAAGTGTACACTATTCTGCAGAATTTCATAATTAAAAATAAAGTCTATACAGGCAAAGTGTAGTTCTTAAGCTTAATATATATATACGACATACTTTGAGCCTTATATGCTGTTTGATAATACTTTTTTTTCTATTCTAACGGAATTTTTGCAAATTATTAATTAATAAGTGCATAGGTATAGAGATAAAATTATAAATTTATCTAACTACTTTGGTGTACATATAATATGTCATACATCCGTCTTCGAAATGTAATTTACCTTTGACAATGAAGCAATAATGTTAATATTAAACATAACATTACAATTTATTGTACACCAAACATAAACGGGAAATAATATTTTACACTGATGACAGATTTTTTCTATGTCAGGTGTCTAGCAACCCGAGTGAATGTGTGGAATAAACATACAGCACAAATAGATTTCCTTGCTTATATGCAGTAATAAACCGCTTCAGTGGATCCAAGAGAAGGGAGGCATGTGATTTGAATATACCTATAAATACTTCTAAAATATATTAGTAATGTGAAGAAATTAGGATACTAATTTGTCCAATAAAAATTTGTGTCACCACCGCCAGTCAGTTTATCTTTTATATGTTTATTTTTCGAACGATATTTCTCGTATTATGTAGGAGATTAGATTATATTCTTAGATATATGTGTACAGCATGAAAGATACATAAGTCAAACATTCACTTTAGGGATTATAATTATGAAGAAACGCAAGCAAATCTATTAGGGCTAAACTCAAACTCGAGTCCTCAACAAAGCGTACTCAAGCCTAAATTGATGGAATGACCACCAAATACTATCATCCCTCTCAATCCAAAATTTCTTTATTATTGCTTATTATTTAACATTGTAAATGCCCATTGAAAAAAGAAGGTAAAAGGTAACCTTCAGTTTCTTGCCTGTTCCTCTCGAGAAGTCGGTATTAGTTTCCTAAGTAAGTTTATAGATTCTGTATTTTTTTCTGTGTTATGATTCCTGTTCAACCGAGTCTATAAAGTTTTATATTTAATAGGGTACTTCCCTCTATATTAGAAAAGATCTAAAAGCATATAACTATGATAGCTTATGCATTAAATAGTCGGAACCATCAAGTACATAAAATAACAAAAATAATATAAAAATTAGTTACAAAGTATTCACTTTTTTAATCTATACCTAAAACAAGAGCGAAACATAGGCCGCCATGTCGTGACGTCATAAGGTACCGTAAACTTATGCGTGTCAATGTCATTATGAATCATAGTACGTATAAAGCCGCAAAACAATAAAAAAGAAGTTTGTAGGTTGCTTTTTTAATGTAAGAGAACGTTATAAATACGTAAGTTAAATTGAAATCGCACGTAAATCACACTGTGGAAAGCAGTTTTGTAAAAGAAGATAGTACGAATTTACCAAAAATAAATGCATTAATGGTCGGAAAATTCTTTGCTGCAAATCCCGACTTTTGTTCTGCCGAGTTACGGAGTATTAAAACATCGATGTCAGTATTATTCCTTTATTAGTTGTTTATATATAAAAGATAACAACTCATTTTTAAATTATGAATATAATAATATATAGCATCAAACATAGAGCTTTGTTTATTATTTACATGCCGTATTGACGTCATCGCTACAGAGTAACAACTCGTGCGGCGCCTTCGTCTAATTACGCGCGAAATTTGAAAATATTAAATTTTAATGCAATTTTTATAGTACTTAATGAGTGTATAAAATTTTTATATTTTTAGTATATGGTTTACTGACACACAAGGATCAAATCAAGATTCTTTTCAAAAAAGAGATTATTCCCTATTGCAAATTTTCAAAAGTGTGCAATTAAATATAGAACTTCTCCACCCTGACGTCGGTGTCATAGTAATCGGTACCTTATTTCAGTCCCATCTTACTTCTTAGTCTCTTAACGGTGACTAGAGATTGAATATCGACAACTAGGGCTGGATGGTAGTAGTCCAATATGCTAATTGCTTCTGTATCAATTACTGACAAATATGTCGAAGGGAATAGGATGAGATCCAGGATTGTAGCAACGTGTAATATTGTAATGGTGTAACTTTAGTACTGGTACTTTTACACATCAATTATACAATCTAATATTTTCTAATAAGAGTTTAACTTTTTTTTTTCTAAAGAAATTCTAGGCATCAACACAGTACTAAGTTCATAGATTCAGTCCCAGTAATGCCAGGAGTGTTGAAATTGCAAAATACAAAGAAATCGTCCTAATATGGATTCTGATTATTATCCTGAAAATTTGTATAAAACTCATAACATATATTTGAAAATTATATTTCTGTTTTGTCATTTATATTTTTAGGAAAACGCGAATAAATATTCTCGAAATTCGAATTTCAATAAGTTAACAGACGAAATTTTTGTTTATGGCCATTAAAACACCACTACAGTCGGGTCAATTTAATAGGCCACATTTGACATTTCATTAAAATTCCTCAACTAACCTTGTAATGGCGGACATAAAATATTCAATATTTTTTTAGTTTGGAAATGCACAAATGGCCGTTGTTACAATGTTGCGTTTAGTGAAGTCTATACGTAAGTGATGTCCCTCAAAAAATCGAATGAATGCAATGATTATTTGTGAAGGATTATTCACCATGAATTAATAGACAAATTTTTATTAAAATAAAACATGTTATTCTTTTGTTTCATAATAAAAAAACAATAATAACTTAATAAACAGAGAAATAATTGATATTAAAAAATTTTAAGGCAATTAAACTCGTAAAATATATTAATACAGTACCTATAAAAAAGAGCGTATTCCCATTTAAAAGGCCGGCAACACATCTGTTGTTGCGGGCAGCGATAATCACTTACCATCAAGTAATCCATTTGCTCGTTTGCCTATTACAGTTATTGTGGAAAAGTACTTTTTTTTATAAGATAGGGATCTTATAAAAAAAGTACTTTTCCATAATAACTGTATTCGATTCACATATGTTTGAAGTAAATATCGATTTTTTCACCATAATCGGAGTGTTTAAGCAGGTCACCTCACTATGAACAAATGTCAAATGTGGCCTATTAAATTGACCCGACTGTAGCATCTTATTTATTAACTTGATTTATTTATCTGTGTCGCTTATTCACTCTCTGTTCAGTTCTCCGAAAGTTTGAGGCAAAGAAATTTTCCATTAAGCTATCCCATTCTTTAAGGTTAACGCTAGTTTATTATTACGTCAACTTAAGGCATTAGCACGTCAAGTTTCCCTTGAAACGTCCACGATACAACGCATAAAGAACGACCCGAAGAATAATAACTGATAATTTTTAAAATATTATAAACGAAACTTAGATGATCAATGATTTTCATCATGATCCCCATGGTCATTGAAATATTTTTAAAGTTTCAAGATATTATACTAATTCTGTGAGTTTCGGAAAGACAATCATATTTTATCCTGAAATAGAATAAGAAAAAGACATTTGGATTCATAATAATGTACGATTTATTATATAGAAGATAACACTGCTTTGTTTTATGCAAATAAGCTTAAATTTGAGTCTTCAGGTCAGTATGGTTAACATTTCCCAAATGAGGATGATTTGTCCGTAAATGTGATATCAACTGAGACCGTTGTTTAAACACCATCGCGCAACCTTTGCAATTAAATATTTCATGGGTCTTCAAATGAGAACTCAAAGCCCTGTTCCTAGGAAAAGATTTGCCACAAATTTTACAGTGGAAAATCTTCTCTCCAGTATGCCGGAGCATATGTCTTTTGAGCTCGTAGCTTGTTTTAAACTGCCATTCGCAGTAATCGCAATTAAAGACACGTTGAAGCGGAAAATGCACTGATCTGACATGCATTGCGCGTTTTCCGCTAGTTTTGAAACTTTGCTGGCAATGAGAACAGCTATACAAGACCTCCTTCTCTCTATGAGCCTCATTCAAATGACTCATTCTATCATAGTACCCTTCGAATCGAAGATTGCAATGAGGGCACCCATATCTAGGCCCTTTGGCGTGTGCGTGCGCTTTGTGTGAGTCTCTAGTGGCACGCATTGTAAATATCCTTCCACACTCATTACACGGAAACGACCCCGATATGTGTACTTCGGAATGTTTCCTTAATCTACGTGCAGTCATGTAACCCTTGCCGCAGGTAGCACAAATGTAATGTTGATAATGGATATTCATATGCTCATACAGTTTTAGAAAATTGTTAAATCCCTCAAGGCATATGATGCATTTCCAGGAGTCTTTGTTGAGGAGAAACGGCAATACACCGTCAGGGTGTTCAGAGTTGACACTGTACCCATGTCGAATAACATGTTCGCGCATCTGGCTGATGTCTATGAAGTCGGAGCTGCAAACGTTGCACTTAGACCCTGTTATGTCAATGTTGATAAGTGACATTTCTTTAAACTTGCTATATATGTCTTTCACATTGTGTTTTTGAGCACACAACTTAACGTGATCTCTGAGCAAAAAGCACTCTGTGAAGTTGGCCTCGCAGAAAGCACATTTGAATCTATTTCTTTTCCATCGAAACGGACAGACGGACCAGCAAGCTAAAATGGAGCTAGCGTTCAACTTGGTGGCGACGCGCGCCTCGGCCCTTGCACTTCTTTGGTAGCGACGTTTCTCAGGAATCTCATTGGTTACTTTATTTTCTAAGCTCATATCTTCTAGATTTATCACAGTTTCAGTACTATCATGTCCGCCACATCCTAAAAATAGAAAATCGATGTCAGATTCCTTCTGCTCTTTAGTGACGAAGTAGTGGAACGTAATAGTTAAAAAGCGGCATCATTAACAATGTTATGCATTTTGTATACTATATATGTATAACACTGATTTAACAGTTTCTTAATGATATTAGTGCATACATCTCTGTTGCTCAATAGTGAGTAGTCAGTTATTTGTTATCGTTTATTCAGGCGAAATTAATAAAATAATAAAAAGGGTTAATAAGATGTAACAAAAAAGTGTACCACTATCTCAAGAGCACATGCTTGAAAATATTACATTAATAATAAAAAAAAACACGTAAAATAAACAGAGCAGGTATATTGCAATTAAATCAACGCTCTTCAAAGGCACAATTTTTTTCAGTTTTTTCTTTTTTACCACATATTTGATAATAATGCAGCAGTTCCAGTTTTAGGCCAAAAAAATGAGTAACATTCTAGATTACGTCCTAACCAACAACAGACGCGTACGCACTTTATATTGACTTAATAGTTGCCCTCTAGACCAGTGTCGTGAGAATTTGTACCGATACCGACGACTAGATTAGACATTGGAAGTGCTACATCTCGTATATAAAAATGAATCGCAAAATGTGTTAGTAAACGCTTAACTCAACAACGCATGGATTAATTTAGCCAACTCTTTTTTTGAAATGTTCGTTGAAGTTCAAGGATGGTTTTTACGACGAGAAAAATTGAGGAAAAAGAGCCCTTTTTCCCATACCAACGTTTTCTAACTAAAAAGTACAGTCAATTTGAGCTTTATTGTTATTGTATAAAGTTCATATTGCAAGTACTCACTATTATCTAAGCAATGTAGGTGTGTTCCTAACATCAAATAGTCAATTTGCGCTTTATTAACGCTATATAAAGTCGAAATTCAATCATATCTATCAAACAGTGTGCATGTGTGCGTTGGAGCACAGAATACATCGTTGGAGGATTTAATGTCACGTTCCAAAATTGAATAGTCACAAAATGTTATAGTTCATTTTGACCTTTTATGAAATTAATTATTTTTCTGATTTTTTTGCCCTGACTATAAAATAAGTAGGAACAAAAATCAGCCACTTTACAAATCATTTTGACAGGACGAAGTCTGTCGGGTCCGCTAGTTTACAATAAAACTTTAATACTGCATTAACTTATTGTTATGTGTATGTAAAGGTTTCAAAAACTACAAAACGTATTAAAAATATTAATAAAACTAGTGGTTCTTAAAGTGATTTTACACGAGTCGAACGTCGAGCAGCTGCTCCGATAGACTGCACTTACACTTTATGAAGATGTTTGTTTTTAAATCTGCGCTACCTAATCTTCCACATGCAGTCGTTATATTTTACATCTGTTATCATTTTTTTTATATTATTACGTTATTACAGAACAGATACTTTAGAACAGAAAGAAAGAAATAAATGAAAGAATGAAATAATTCTGATCAATTTTAATACTTTAGAAATTTTTGAATTCTTCAAGTATTAGTAACATCCGCTTACATCAAGAGTCGATGGCTTGGCTTATTCAATTCAGTTAAAGTGTTAATACAGATTAACACCCGTAAAATGTAAAAACCGAGAAAACGATAGTACGGTTAAACTGTAAATGGAAAGGTAGAAGAGATCAAACATGAAAATGTTTTTTTGCCACATGCTTGTCCAAAGACAGCTTGGACGCAAAACTTCTTGAGCAACTCGCGCATGGATAAGTATATTCTGTGTCTTTCTTTGTCCTATGCGCCTTTACATTGTGGTGATACTTCTGAGACCGAGTCTTGAAGGTCATATGGCACGTAGTACATTCGTACATCTCTGCCCCTGGCTTGTAGTTGTGATACTCCATTAAGTGTCGCTTTCTCAACTCCCAAGTAGCGAAACGAGGCTTCTCCTTGCAATATACGCACATGTACGGTAATGTTGTATGCTGAGACTTAATATGAGCGTTTCTCTCCTCCAATGTGAAGAAGGTAGCAACGCAACGACTGCAGCTGTACTTGTTTCCGTGCGGTATTTTCGTATGTGCGATTAAACCAGTCTCCGTGATGAACCCTTCACCGCAAGTGTCACATACATAATTTTGAAAATGTTCCGCAGTATGCTTCTTCAATGATAGGAAATCTGCAAACTGAATGGCGCAGATTGCGCATTTCCAACAGGATCCGTCATTTAATTTAAAGGGTAGCACCCCTGGTTGGACATCACAGTTTATAGGCTGTTTGTGGTCGTTCTTTAAATGTGCTATCAATTCATCTAAGTTATCTATGTGTATGAAGCAAAGCTTACATTGGAGATCTGTTATGTCTACCTTCAAGAATTCTTTTCTGAGCTTTCTGTTGAATACCGATTGGACATCGAAATTAGCATGGTGGGCAGCCATATGAGTCCGTAACCCGTTAGGATCGTTAGACTGGACACGACAAAACACACAGTTGAAATTTTGACCCCAAGTCCTAAATGGACATGCAGTGGAACATTGAAGAATGATTTCTGTATTGCTTCGGTGTTTTAGAGCTTTCCCGAAGCGAGGTTTGTACGATGTCTTATAGCACTTGAATTTACGCTCGTGTTGCTTCAACCCATGCTCCGATAAGAAAGTAGCTCCACATTTATCACATGTGAAAATTTTTACGTGACTTCTTAAGTGGCCGTTGATTTGGGAGAATTCATTGAATGTTTTATCGCAATCTAAGCACATCCAATGTCCAGTTGGCGCTTGTCGATATGGTAACACACCGAAAGGCACATCAAAATTAATTTTGACGTTATGATCTCGAGACAGGTGTGCCATCAAAGTGTCAACATTCGGAACATCTGTTTCGCAGAAATTACATTTAAGTTCGGTGATGTCTATCTTTAAATCGTCAACAACTTTGTAGAATGCACTGTTATAATCTGCGTTGGCATGCTCCGCTTTAATATGACTTCTGAGTGCGGCCATAGGTTTGAACTCATCGTGGCAGTAGGAACAAACTATCCTATTAAATCTAGTTTTGAAAGGAAACGCGCTAGAGTGCTTTAGTATAAGTACAGCATTTTGCCTTTGAGGATTCTGATTAACTGATCTTTCAAATAATCTCTTTTTCGGTTTAGCTCTTTTCTCTTTAACCTCGTCAATATCCTTTCTCGGTCCTAAAAAAGAAAAGAGTTCTGTCATTATTACATTCTAGACATTCTTCTTTTAAAGGCGACAAGCACTTATTACGAAACGCTGCAAGACTATACATTCTAAAAAGAGATCAGTAATCATATCGACCAGCTTTCTGAAAATACTAATAACTTTTGTGTGTCGTATTTTTTATCTATTATATCAGGTTTCAAATTCTTATTAAATCCATAACTATTCTTTTCACTTATATGTCTTGTTCATGCAGTTTACCGATCGGTCACTCTGCACAATTATTTTAATAGGTCTAAATTATGCTGATGAACTGTCGAAATGTATTGTTAAAAATCATAAATTAAATATCTGCAATATATACTTCTCAATTTTAAATTCATTTTGGTAAAAACAATTTATATATTTTATGTAACCATAAAATTCAAAAAAAGAACATTAATAAAGTTCTATGTAGATTTTGGCTACAATCTATATATATAAAAATCAAAGCTACTTTTCGTTGTAATGTTAACTCAACAATGCGTTTACCCATTTGGCTAAGTTTGGTCTTGAATTATTCGTGGAAGTCCAGAGAAGATTGCACGTAGAGAAAATTTTAATAAAATGTTGAAAAAGTGTAAAATCAACATCTTTGTATACCTCATCCTTCCCATATACAAACAATTTGTATTAATACTTAAAAGCCAATTTGAACCTTCGGCAAAACAATTGAAGACAAAAAAAAATGACGTTAGTTCTGTCAAACTTTAATGTCATCATATGTCATTTCAAGAAGAAAAATAAGTGCTACTACAAATCTTTTTGACAGGACGAACTCTGTCGGGTCCGCTAGTTGGGTATAAAAAATTTGGATAAAGGATAATTGCATCATCACAACAATAAAAATACAGCCATCGTACGTATTTTTTTTTTGTTAATATAATATTCATAGAACTGCTTAAAATACCACATAGACATCAGGATGGTGAGATTTCAAATGGCTTTTCAAACTAATTTTTTGAGCAAACTGCTTCATACAAATCACACAAGAAAATCGTTTCGACTCGCTGTGAATCCACATGTGTTGTTTTAGAGATTTATTCCTGGAGAAAGATTTCAAACACACACTGCATTTGTACAACTTTACTCCCGTATGTCCAACTTGGTGTTCATCTAAATCCTTCTTATGAGCAAATTTCAGGTCACAAAACCCGCATGAAAAATTGTCATCCGTATGTTGCACCTTATAATGCTTATAAAAGGATTTTCTGTTGTCGAACACTGTATCACAAGCTGAGCATTCGTAAGTTATTCGTTGGTTGCCGTGAACCTCTACTAAATGTTTCTGCTTCGCTTCCCAGGACATAAATCTGTCGCCACAATGTTTACACGAAAAACACCAACATGTTTTCGAATTTCGTATGTGGTTCTTTTTGCTCTCATCATCTGGAAATTCTCGCCAACACTTCCTGCAGGTGAGCTTACCGGAATGGGAAACTCTTGAGTGATATTTCAACGCTTCATTTGTGGAGTAGTTACGACCACATATATCACACGTAAATTTTAAATAATGTGCGGTAGTGTGTCGTCCTAGTTTCACGAGGGTAGGCAATTGCTTGTTACAAATAAAACATTGCCAATTACCCTTATCCAATTTATACGGTTGCAAACCTATTTCTTGGCTAAGATCAAGCTTTTTGCAATCGTGCTTTTCATTAATGTGTTGTGCCACGGATTTCAAATCCTCGTACGGTTCGTGGCATAGTCTGCATTTAAGTCCAGTCAAATCTACTTTTACGTTAAAACGAAAGTGAGCGAATGCAGTAGACACTGTGAAAGTTTGGTGCATTTCGTCCATATGTTGCCTGAATTCATTTGGATCTTGGTAATACTCGCAGCAATATACGCAGATAATAGTTCTCCCCTGAAGTCTGAACGGATAAGCGGTGGAATACTCTAAGACAACTTCCGCATTCTTTTTCGCCATTATGTGAGTTTCCGGTGCTAGAAAAAGAAAAAATCTCACTGAACTATGTGGCTTTGGAATTTTACAACAATAGGAATAAAGTAATTTCGAATTCATATTGTATAAAAAAAATTGATTAAATTGTCTTATCCATTCATTGTGATATTTACAATAGATCGCTTTAAGTTAATCTAAATAACAATATTTAGGGCGGAATACGTGTCTTTTAAAGGACGAATTTTATACCGGCTTGTATTATATTAGTAAATAAAATTATATTGTTGAAGCACTTCGAAATTAAACATAATATTTTAATATACTCATGGTGAGATAGTTAATTAAAGTGATTTCTAGAAAAAGCTTGTGCGTTATCCCAACTAATCTTCGATCATATATTTCTGTAGATACACAATTGAATAGAAAATCAAACAAAATATCGGCCCCGCGTCTATACATAGAAGAATAGATGTATATTATAGTACCAATTTTGAAAAAAGTTCTAAAGTGTCATATAATTTAAGCCAATTTAAATCTTAAGTAACGTAATGAAGTATGAAAATAAATCCTTGTTAAGGTCGTTACATATTATCTTCTGGTTTCGATGATATAATGATGCCGTGAAATCAGAAATGAACAAGACATATTTGAAAACAAATATATTGAATAATAAGCCCTTAGTCTGTTGCAATTAAGCACAAATTCATTTGATATAATAATGCTCCTACGTTCCATTTGACTCCGAATATTGTGCTCGCGTCTTATCGCATCCTACTTGAACATAGACAGCAGTGGAGATGCTTAGTTTTTTTTTTACACATATCTTAACAGTACGGAAACTTTTTTAAGGAGATAATTTTTTCTTGTATGGAGAATAGGCCCACTACAAAATGTAACGTTTGTTAATGAGACATACGTTAAATAATTTCTTATTAACCCTAGATATTATAAGGAACATTAGCTTGTTTTTATCTAACGGGATCAATAAAAACATGAAGATTAAATAACCTAAAAATTCTTAGTGGTTAGTAGCTTTATTTTGATTTGTATTCAAATTGCTTTTTACGTAAATGCTATTTAACACTTTTTTTATCTTGATAAATACAATCAAACAAAAAAAAAAGAAAATCACAAAAAATGGTATAGGCGACTCCATCATTCCACTGACCTTTTTCTGAAACATTAGCTCTGTGCTATTTTTTCCTATGAGTGAGCCACTCGAGACAGAAAGAGATAGATGCGATGCGTTACGCATCGTGGCATGGTACGCAAGCGTTTTAAATTGATATTTTAGTAATACATAATATGAATAAAAGTGTTTTACTCATAAAAATGCGCTAATAAATTAAGATAAAGATATACTTATTGGAAGTATGACATTCCATCCTTCCTTTGCACTTTACGTGTGTCATTTTTACAAGTATAAACTACGCATTTCGGCATCGCTGACGTTATCAATCGCGCGCGGCCACCGAATGAATGAGAGCGAAACAAGGCACATTTACTGTTTGTGCCTTGTTTCGCCGGTGCCACTTTTTAGACGGTAACTGTGTATCTACAGAAATATATGATCGAAGCAACTAATATTATAAATGCGAAAGTAACTCTATCTGTCTGTCTGTTACGCTTTCCCGCTTAAACCTCGCAACCGATTTTGATGAAATTTGGTACCGACAATCTTTAGACCCTGAGACAGAACATCACAGGGTTTGAAATAGAGGTTGAAAGTTTGTATGGGATTTCTTAATTTTAAAAGATAAAACCCATGAAACTTTATATTTAAGCACTTGATAAGCACAAAAACTAATTTCACGCGGGCGAAGCCGCAGGCGGAAGCTAGTGTTCAATAAAATCAATAAAAATTATTATGTACTTATATATTAATATTTATTTCATTAGTTACAAAGATATCTTATTGCGTAAGTTCTGATTTGATCGTTCCGTTTGTATGTATAAGCAATTAATTATCTTTTTCATTTACTCTATTATTTTTGAGTTAAATATATAAATACAGTGTAGTCTTTTACAAGATTCCTAAGCAGTAAGTCAAAATCAACTTATACATAATTTCAAACACTATAATGTTTCTTGGCGATATGCTTATCCAAAAAAAGCTTCGTAGTAAAAGCTTTGGGACAACTGGGACACAAATAATTTAACTCTGTATCCTTCTTTAATTTGTGAGTCCTGGCCATATGGTTGTATTTTCCGGATCGCGTTTTAAACGATTTCTGACATGCGGTACACTCATATTTATCGGCGCCGGTTTTGCAACCATGAATTGCCATCAAATGTCTCTTCCTCGATTCCCAATTTGCGAAACGAGGTTTCTCGGTACAGAGGTTACACATGTAAGGCATAGATGTATGTTGAGTTTTAACGTGTATATTTCTTTCGTCTAATGAAGAGAAAGTGGCGATACAGCGACTACAACTGTACTTGTTTTCGTGTGGTATCTTGGTGTGAGCGATCATCGCAGTTTCTGTAATAAAACCCTCGCCGCAAGTATCACAAACGTAGTTTTGGAAATGCTCGTTCGTGTGTTTCTTTAAGGATAAAAAATCCTTAAATTCATTTGGGCAAATTGTACATTTCCAGATGGAGCCATCGTTTAATCTGAACGGTAAGACACCTAATTGTGCATCGGTGTTTATATGCTTCTGATGAACATCCTTCAAATGATAAGTCAATGTATCAAAGTCATCGATTATCATAAAACAAAGTTTACACTGCAAATTAGTAATGTCGATTTTCAGGAACTCGTTGCCCAATTTCTTGTAGAAAGCAGCTTGTACGTCGTAGTTTGGATGATATAATGCCATGTGGCTCCTCAAAATGATAGGATCGCTACACTGAACTCGGCAAAATACACAATTGAAGTTGTTCTTCCAAGTTCTGAACGGACAAGCTGTTGAACATTGGAGGATGATTTCCGCGTTATTCCTCGATCTCATGCAAGGGCCGTTTCGTGGTTTGTATGCAGTTCGCAAACATTTGACTTGACGGTGATGGTCGTGCAAAGCATGATTGGAGACGAAGGTTGTTCCACATTTATCGCAAGTAAAATTAAGAAAATGGCTGCTAATATGACGTTTAAAACTAACGAAATCTGCGAAGATCCTTTGACAATAGACGCAAATATAACTATTTTCTTGGTTCTGTTTGTATGGGAGAACACCGAAGCGTGCATTAAACTTAACCGGCTTCCCATGTTTGTCCGCAAGATGGTGCATTAACGAATCTATATCATCAATTTCTTGGGAGCATATCTTACATATTAGGTCTGTTATGTCCACTTTGACTAAATTATCCTTCGCCCTATAGAAAACATTTTTAATGTCAGAGTTTTTGTGTTCAGATCTCATGTGTAATCTAAGAACGTTAAGAGTGTCGTATTCCTCGTGACAATAAGCGCAGAGAATTTGACTGAATCTAGTTTTAAACGGATAAGCGCTGGAGCATTTGAGTATCATTTCGGCGTTACGCCTCTGTGGCGTCTGGTACACAAGGACTATTTTCTTTTTTGTTTCATTGTCAGTTTCACATCCACCGTGTATTTCCAATGTGAACCCTAAAAACAAAAAGAATCTGGTCAGTGTGACAACCAAGTTACGCTCGAGTGTGATGACAAAACATAGAAACATGACTTTCAAGCTACTGTCTCTATTTCTTTGTACTAGAATAATTGATTTCAGCACATTGTCTACCCAACATCATGCACACTAGTTTTTCTAAATGTAAATTCACAGTGAAGGTACGTATGTAAACACAGATATAATATTACGTTCGTTTATAATAAACTTATCTTTAATAGAAAATATTCCTTCGACCAATATGAGTGAGTAATTTTCTTCATGTTTTCGGCGTGGCGTGTATTGTATTTTATTTGCTGGAGTACCTACTATGCTTTTAATTTAAGTGTTAAATCGAATAAAACCATGAGCAGCCAACTACAATTATAACACGCATGAATGGCGTAAGCTGTGCTACCATTTCCGTAGACATTGTAGTGTCACTTTCCTGTAAATCTGTGAGTTTCATACTCGTACATACTGTTGTGCACATCTTGGAGGATCAGTCTAAACATTACTCTAGAAATAGATCAAGTCTCGCAAAATTATAAACTAGTTCTACTAAATATAGGTATGCCCAATGACTAGTTATTTTTAAATGTCATTTTCCAATGCAAAAGAAAAAGGACACGATATAATAAAATCCCCTTTTTTTTGTTCCTCTGAGGAAAATGAATTAAATTACATACCTCGGCTGTGGAGAGCCAGCGGTTATGTGGGGCTCTTTTAGTGTTTTTAGTAGCAGAGGTTTTTAGTGGGGCTCTCCTCCCCTTCTGGGGAGAGCCCCACTAAAAACCTCTGTGATAGCCTTCCTCGGGCATGTAGTGAGCCCCCGGGAACACTAAGACAAAAACTTCTAATTTACTAGTTTACATAATATGTGTGCTGAATGTCCCCAGCTCTTAGTGATCCACGAGGCACTATACTGACAGTAATTATCATGTATCCTGGGAGCATGAAATTGGTTAGTTACAAAATCATTGTGATATCTAGGGAATGTGGAATTGGTTAGGAATAAGCTAGCAATATTTATTTTCAATTCAAACACTCAAGTACTTGCGCATATTTTCTTTATATACCAATTTATATCCCAACAAAATAATAGTAAAACGGAAAAAATACAATAATTACACATAATTAACTTTAGACTGAAGCCAAGTCAAGGACTAAGGAAGAGCCTTTAGTCAAGGATAATAAATGGCGTACATTATGGTTAAATAGGTTTCCGGTTTTTAATACAACATTAAATATATCTTATTATAATAAATATGTACCTACATATCAAGGCGAATCAGTTTGTAAAAAAATTGCTTTTGCTTTCAGCAATATGTAAAAAACCGCTACAATTATTATCATAATAATACAACAAACTTAAGATCAGATAAGGCACAAAAAATAAAAAGGGACATATTTAAAAAAAGCAGGGAAAAATGCAACATAAAAAACTTGCTAATGTGCATGAATTCTGATCCATAACTGACAGTTTTGAAGGCAGCGCACTGCTTATTTTATGTTTATCAATCGGTGACATAATTGATTACATAAAACCACTTGCAAATGCTCACACGAACCATTATGGACAAACCATGATGCAAACCAACATACAAAAAGCGATCACTGATGATGACAGCAAATTTTGGACCGCACCCTTGACTCGTGCATGACTGTCACAGGTAAACAAACGGATTTCAGAGGAAAACGTCCTACATACTTTATTTCGAATTTATTGATTATTTGGTATTTAAGGTTGATCATATGGCGTACCAATGTCAGCGCCTCTACTGTGACATCACGATTTAATCGATAGAAGTTGGACTACATTGTTAACTTTTCTCTTAGTGTAAATGGATGGGAAGTGTTATAACGGTGCATGGTATTTAAGCTTGGACGAGCTTGACCGCATCGGTAAAGGTTACTAAGTACCATATAGGATTGACACCTCTTTCTCTGTTACGAGGGGTTATACTTTATTACACAAGATTGTTTTTTTTGTGAAGAATTTATTATTATTATTTATATTACGATATAAATTTATACTATATTTTATTATTATTATATTATATGTAATATATATTATTTTTGCATAAACTTTTAAGTAACAAGTATATTTTAATAACATATTTATAATTCAAAAAGTTATGATGTCGTAATTAATAATAGTAATAATGAAAAATGTAATAAATGCTCCATATATTTATAACTATATGATGTGTTGTAACGATATTAAAATTAACGTTTTGTTCCTAAATTGAAGCAAGTTATGCTGTGGGTACAATTTATTATTCATCCACAAGAACTACCAATCTCTGGTGTATATATCGCAGCCAACTCGATAAAATAGCCGTTCAATCAAACAGCTAGCCCTTTGACTGAACAACGCCATTCAACCATACTTCTAGCTTATTAATTGAATATTTGAGTCGCTCAAAACGTTCAACACTACAGCTGATTCAAAAGCCGCCGTCTAATTTAATTAGTTCAGCGCTCACCACCGCAGCGCTAGGTGCGTTTTGTTTTCAATATGGTGTCAACTAGGCGTGGTTTGTGATTGTTTCAAGATATTTTTCGTAAGTAGTAAATATACGTTACACGTGTTAAAGACACAGAAATTATGAGGTCACCTACTAGTGATACGAGTGAATTAAACTTCAAACAAATATTCGAGGAGAAATTACGAGATTATGGAATGATTCTTGCTTCGTAAATTTTTGAGTTTGTAAATTTTTGCTTGGTGCAATAAACAATATTATAATTAATAATATTTTTTTTTTTCATTTTTACTTATTTCATCAAACTTTTGGTCATTTCTTAAACTTAATTCAAGAATAACCTCCCAACAAATTACAAAAAGTCTTCCTATTCTCTCAAATTAAGTACTAAACTAATGGTCACCTTAGTTAATTTGGCTAAGCGTCGTCTAGCTGTAATGTAGAACGTTGCAATCAACAAGTCGGCTAAACAACGTATAGCTGTGTGATTGAATGACGTTGTTCAGTCAAAGGGCTAGCTGTTTGATTGAACGGCTATTTTAACTAGTTGGCTGCGACATATACATGATTACCATTGAAATGGATGTTACGTAAAAGAAGAAATGTTTTTTTTAATTTTAATATTTGTTGCACACCTTATCTTGAAAAATTGTAAATACCATATGAAAGCTATATTTTTTGATTTCTCTCGTATCTTTAATTAATGTACTCATATAATAGAATCACTCGCATAACTTTGCCCACTTGATGAAGAAATGGCTATAAAAATAATTATTATAACGCATCACAAATATATATTAACTATTGACATAACGCAATGATCTAGCAAAATAACGCAAACATAACAAGTTAGATCTCAATCCGTTTTTAGGGACAACATAATACGATTATTATTCCAACCTTCATACGCACTAGTTGACTGATAAGGAGGGATATAAATCTCAGGATGGTAAGACTTCATATGGGTCCTCCAACTGACTCGTTGATTGAATTGTTTATTGCACAAAGTACACTCAAATCTTTTATGCTCGCTATGAATCCACATATGTTGTGCTAGGTTCTTTTTCCTTGGGAAAGATTTCGAACAAACTGGACACGGAAACAATCGCTCCTTTGTATGAACAACTCTGTGATCGTCCAAATCGCGTTTAGTCTCGAATTTCAGCCCACAGCAAGAGCACATGAAGTTTTTGTCTGTATGAGTGATTATGAAATGCGCTCGGTACTTTTTCCTATCACTGAAAACAATATGACATTCTGGACAAACGTAAGTCCTCCGCTGAGTGCCATGAACTTGATTCATGTGCGTTTGCTTTATGTTCCAAGTGACGAATCGTTCGCCACACACGTTACATAAATGGGGCCAACACTTTGGCGATTCCTTAAGATGCTTCCTTTTCGCTTCCAAAGAACTGAAAGTAGTTCTACATTTCCTGCAAATCCTCTGATTATCGATATGCGAGAATCTGATATGGTGTTTTAAGGTAGTCATGGTGGCGTACGATTTTCCACAAGCATCACATGTGTATTTTAGGAAATGAGTTTGGGTATGGCGACTAAGTTGTCTAAGACACAAGGATTTGGCGTTACATATAGCGCACAGGTACTTATCTTTTTCTAACCTAAATGGTTGTATTCCTAAATCTGTATTAAGAGACAACGGTTGGCGGTGGACGTCATACAAATGCTGTGCAATATCCTCTATTGTCTCTACGGATTCCGAACAAAGACGGCAGCGAAGTATCGTGCAGTCCGCCTTAAGATAACCTTCGCCACAATGTCCGAATGCCATTTTGATTTTAAACGTTTGATGTTCCGTATCCATGTGCGTTCTATAGGCGGTCGAAGTATCATAGCTCTCAGCGCAGTAAACACAGACCATGGTGTCCTCTGGTAGCCTGAATGGGTACGCTGTCGAATATTTCACGATAATCTCGGCGTTCCGCCTCGCGATGACGTTAGAATCGCTTTCTAGAACAAAAAGAAATGCCCTTGGTCATTCAACAATCTCGTGTGACCTCTTTTATAAATTTTGTACACATGAAATAGCATCAAGCTAGTTCTATGCGTCCACTTGTTTCTATCAGGATTAACGGTGTTGCTAATGATTAATTTGGTTTCAAGATAATGTTATGTTATAATAAACACATGTTCGAGAAGAGTTTTGCGAAGTTTTCAGATTGTATGAAATGCCATATTATGGGCACATTTAAACATAAACCATGGTATATTTCAAATAAAACTAATTCGTTCACTTTGGACAAATCAATAAAACTAGACTGACGCAGCGGCGCATTACTTTTATGTGCAATAAAAATGAGTACTATATCGCCGCGTCATGGACGCTTTGGACCTTCCTTATTCCGCTAGGCCTATTTGTTTCTTACATGGATGCCGGAGCAACACTGCACAGGCGCATAGCGACAACTCTCTAAAGATGCTAGTGTTGGGCTCCAAGTCTGTCGAATTAGCGCTGTATCCATGCAGCGTAAGATATAGTTCATTTCCAGCAACAATGGAAGGAAACGTTTCTGATAGCTCTCTTATTATTCTTTTTGTCAAATTTATATTCTCGTTTGAGTGTTTGAAAAAATTGATGGATGACGTGCTTCACGACGTGCGATAGATTTCAAGCATACTGGAGATACGTAGTGTACGATTATACAGTTATGTACTAAGATACATAACTGTATAATAGTTGAGAACATTTTATCAGGAATAGTAAGTAATTGTTTGTGTAAGCGATGATAAAATTCAACTTACGTACTTCGTACGTAGGTGAAGGGTGTAGTCCAACAAGAAACTTGACTGCACAAGAATAATTAATAATTTTCCTTTAAAAGTATCATACATTATTTATACTAATTATTTGTTTACTTCTAATTTAATCCGAATCTTGCTTTTTATATAATTTGTTGATTGTACTGAAATTATTTTTTTTTTACCATCTTCGTACATCTGTGATTCATAACTTCTTTCTACCTTTATTCCATTGTATTATTAGAAAACAATATTTGTTTCTAGGTTTACCTGATTAGTGAAATATTATTTATTTCAGATATAAAAATCTCTTTATACTTACAATGGATAATAGAAGAGGAAATATATAACGTTTAAATTTGAACCCTTAACTAAAATATACATTATTAAATAGCGTCATGTCCATTTCGTACCATGTTCAATTTATGATTATGATTACTCTACTGTAACAGGGGACAACGTTTGTAGTATGGAATTTATGCCACGTGGTTTTCTCTTACTAAGTAAGTATTGCGTGTTAATCAAGGAATATGTTTCCTTGTTTGTGCCTGTGAAAGTGCGATGCAAAAAAATGCGAAAATGACGATGACTCGTGCGTTATTCTACGCGTGTCTATAATACTAAGCACTCGCGAGAACATTAAGATCTCGCATGTATATATGTAAATTTCGTATCACGGAATGACACACTTCCGTTGTTCTTTGACCCATTTCAAAATGGGCAACATGGTCTGTCTAATCTGTCTTCATATAATACTCCAGTATTAAATGATTAGTAATAGATTTAATCATTTATAATTTATTCGCATATCCCACATGTCATCTCTGCACAAACATCAAAACTATAATTGCCAATTGAACGCCCGGATTCTTGTCTCTACAGTAAACACATATCTTGTTATAAGGGGGGACGCGAAAAGAATGAGCTGTTGTCATAAATATCTTAGCGTAGACTCTGGGTCAAAGACTATTAAGGAGTTTTATTTTTGTATTTCGAATATGTACATTTATCTGACGCCCTTATGGCGAAAGAAAACATCGTGAAGAACCTGCATACTTGCGAAGTGATTTAAATATGCAGTCATTTTAACATGTGCCATCGTCGTAGTTTATCTGTCAAAACTATATTTTGACACTGAGTATGCTCATAACCTTCGGTGGGAATGTACTTAAGTTGCGATGATTCTAGGTAGGTAGTATATTAGTGTGAGTGTACATCATATAACAGACATAGTCTTGAACTTTTGGCACCTGCGATTGTAACATTCAACATGTTTAACATATCGAATCACATCGACAAGAAAAATCGATTTTAAAATAAATAAAATGAATTATACTGGTGGAATACGTGGAAAAAAAGAGTCACTATTACAGGCACTTACTGTGCAGACAAGAAATAGCAAATAAGAAGATCGCTGGAGACTATAAAAAAAGACAAAGCAACTCCGAGCAGGAACGTTTTTTCACCAAGACAACGCGCTGACTCACAAAGCCACCGTCGCATTCTTGAAACAGGATTCGCATCGAACATTCACTCTATTCGCCAGACCTGATTCCCAACGACATTTACGTCTTTCCTCGGCTTAAGAAACATCTCCGAGTCAAAAAAAAAACAGACATCGAGGTGATGACAGAGACGTTTTTGGATGGTTAAGACAAATAATTTTTTTCAAAGGGAATTATGGGTTTAAAATAAAGATTAAAGTCAATACATGTAGTATTGACTTACTTGGAGACGATGTCAAAAAATATCGCATTGATTATCGTTACTTTTGGATCACCTCTCATACATACACATAAATCCTTTAAAAGACATCACAGCAATTAATTCAATTATGTATGCTTATTTTCTAATCTATGATAGTAGGTGACATATAGTAGAATATCTTCTAAAACAAAAATATCTAATACGAGTATAAAAAGAAATCGAAATTCTTGTGTGGATAATTCAGAGAGTATTGGATTTGGATATACGTCAATTATATAAAAATGAACATATTCTTGATATCTATTGCTGCCGTCCTTTAGATTTCGTTTGGCTTTTAAATAATTATCCACCTTTAATTAATTGGACCTTAAAACAGTCGCGGGATCTTGTGTCTGGTACACATTCCAATTGGAAACGATTAGTTACTAAATTACTACTGTTCAGCAATACATAAATAAAACGTTGTGGCTAGTACATTATTTTTTATTTATAAACTCAAATTAAACATTTTATAACATAATAATTAATATAAACAACTACTAAACTTTCTTATTAAAGGCTATTTGAGATTGTGTCAAACAATTCGTTAATACCAATTTGTAATATAACATTATGATAATTATAGACTCTGTCGAAAAGAAAGATATCAGTATTGTACGGCACCGATAGAATAGAATAAATATAATATTATTGAATTAAAAATAAAACTAATACAATATTTACAGGCTCGAAGTTATCTAACAAATCAACCGTGGTACTCTCCCGGATGGTACGACTTCATATGTGTTCGCCAGCTAACTTTCTGATTAAATTTCTTATTGCACGGAATGCACTCGAATCGTTTCTCTTCTTTATGGAGCCAAGAATGCTGAGCGAGGCTTTTCTTGCGAGCAAACGTTTTTGAGCAAACTGGACATACGTAATTTTTCTCTTGGGTATGGAGAACTTTATGCTCGTTGAGACGACGTTTAGTGTCAAATTTCAACTCGCAGTATGGACACGCATAATAATTGCTAGTGTGAACAGTGACAAAGTGAGTGCGATATAGGTTCCATTTCTGGAAGATTTCCCCGCAATTTGGGCAGGTATGCGTCTTGCGTTCCTCTTTGTGTACCTCGATTAAGTGTTGCGTCTTTAACTGCGTATTGATGAAGCGTTGACCGCAATACCCACAAAGATAATGCCAGCACTTGGGCGACTCCAACACATGTTTCCGGCGAGCCTCGCAATTAGGGAATAGTTTCCTGCATCTCATGCAAACTTTTTCCTTGCTATGACCAAAAATTACGTGTCTTTGGAGATTCTCTTTATTCATGTACGATCTGCCACAAGTTTCGCATGTGTACCTATGATAATGTACACTAGTATGACGACTAAGGGCTCTCAGACACGGGAATTTCGAACCGCAGAAGGCGCATGTCCAAAGTTCTTCGCCTAATTTGAAAACTTGCAACCCAAGCCCCGCTGACAAGACCATGTTTTTATCATGCTTTTCCACCAAATGTTCTGCGATGGAATCTATCGATTTAAATTCCATATCGCATATTCTACACATCAGCTCTGTACAATCCACTTTGATAAATTCATTGCAGTTATTATGAACATGGGAGACCCCTGTTTGAATATTAAATTTACTATGATCGTCCCTCATATGCCGCCTGTACACACCAGGGTCCTCGAAGCTGTCTCCGCAGTAGACACACATCATGTCGTTAATGGGGACGCGAAAAGGATACGCTGTCGAGTAGGTCATGATTATCTTAGCGTTGAGTCTTGCTTGGATCAATGTATCTAAAGCTAGAACAAAGAGAAAGTCTTTGTGGCGATGAGAATGGCAAAAATCACAGATATTTTTGTTTTCTGGACTTGTAATACGCTACGTTTAATAAACGTATAATAGTATATTTCGATAAAACTATGAATATAATATAGACGTGTTAATACTCCACAACTGAAAAATTATGTGTGATGTTTGAATTTCATATGAATATTTAATGGTAGTATATTATTATTCAATTATTAAAAACAGTTGTTGTATTGTCCAAAATATAAACGAGTATCATTTATGCCATTGAAAGAACTCTTTGTTACCTTGGTAAAGTGAAATTATCACATTGTAGTAACGAGGAACACCTTAATATCATTTTAGGATTTTAGATCTAGAATGTAAAACAATAAGGGCTTGAACTGTGGCCTTTAAAAGACATTTAGTTGAATCTATCTACTTGACTGGTATTAGTGTCTCGCAAATATTATGACAGTCTTAAAAGAAGCTATTAATATAATTCATTTCTCGTGTCTGATAAAGTTGCAAATGGTATTAGTAAATAATAGATGATATTGTTAAATATCAGTGTCGCTCGTATGGATGAGCCCTTGGTCAATAATGACACCTTTGCTATCAAAACGACAAATTTAATGTCACCTCATTTTGCATTACTTGGGAGCAATACATTCAATAAATGATTTTATAGCTATGTAAGGGAGTTTACGGAGCAAACATCAATTATTATCATATTTTTGTTAATATTTGCAAACACAAAGTTTTCAGCTAAATATCAAAAGTTCCATACATTTCCGAATAATATGATTTTTAAATTTTCCCGCAAACTCTGCGACTAAACTTTTTGCATGGAATTCATTCGAATCTTTTCTATTTTTATGAATAAAAAAAGGGTATCTTTGCGTTCAAATGAAATGGAAGTAGATATCTTATAGGAAATCCTTCTTTTTGATATTTTTTTGTGCTTCGGTGGCGCTGTGGTCTTGGTAATAAATAATCTTAACAAAAGGTAAAGGTCTTCGAAGGCAATAAAGGGTAAAGGTCTTCGAATCGGAAGGCCGGGGCGTCGATTTTGTCATATACCTATATATTTTACGAATTTTATATGAACATTTACATGACGCTCCTATAGTGAAGAAAGCATCATGTGACAATCTGCATAAACCTGTGAAGAATTAATATTGAGCCAGTATAACTAGTAACTAATGCTTAATCGTTTTTAAAATAGGGCATAGTAAATATCATGAATCATATAGGGGGATCTATTTCAGATCTTGTCCTTCAAATTCAAGGAAAGTCCTTGTCCTTCAAATTTAAATTCAGGGAAAGTCCACATCTTGCGTTTCCTTTTGTAGACTCTTTCCAATTATTCTGTTTCAGAGCGCGACCCAATAAAACATTCGCCACTGTATGTACAGAAGAATATTATAGAAGAAGAATACTATGGCGAATATTGCATATGTGCATGCGACGCGTCTCTCAGTACCGGGGAAGCATCGTCTGCATATAAGGCATATTTAGACGTAGAGGCTGTGTCTCAATATCGCATGAGAATCAACGGAAATTAACGGGTGTGTGTCGTTTTAGGGACCTTAAACACGGATGCTTTACATTGTGTAGATTCAGCATGCTTCATATAATTTAAAAATTTGCAATCTAAGGTCCGTGGATTAAATTATAGTCTGATTATAGGTTGTACCCCTCGTTAGCGGGTTAAATCTATAATATTTTATAGGCCGCCTCTACAGGCCATGATCGAAGCTGTCATAATGTTTATAGGGATGCGGGTTATGATTATTCTAGCGCAGACGCTGATTTACAGCAATTATTGGCTTCGAGAACAAAAAGAAAGTTTTTTGGACAAAGATGTATGTAGATAAACAACCAGTTGTTTATCATCATTAATATCACCTTGTGACACACAAGTAAAAAAAAAATAATCTGATGTATTTATTTTAATTAGAATTATTCAATAAATAAATAATTGTATAATTTACAAGAAGTTATCTTAGAACTTTAAAAACACTACGCCAATTAACGTTAATTTCGCAAGAACGAACCGCACACCATCTGGTTCAACTTAATAATTTTTATTTGACATGTTTCTCCAAATGGCGATTCAAACGTGACGGGTTCGCAAATTTCAAACCACAGTGTATGCACAAGAAACAGTCTTGGGAATGTCTCAACTTGAAATGATCGTAAAATGCGCGGCGATCCTCGCACACCCACTCGCAAATGTTGCACTGATACCTCTTCTTCTCTTTGCCGTGCACTTGAACCATGTGTTTTTGCTTTGATTCCCAGTTGGGAAACCTTTCTGGGCACTCCAAACAGCAGTGAATCATGCAACGCTTCTCTGTTCTCTGATGTAGAGCCTTCGCCTCCATTGTAGGGAATACTGTATGACAGCGCCGACACAATGCCTGGTTCTCCTCATCGTGCTTAGCGCGTATGTGCTGGACAAGTCCAGTAGATGCTTTATAGCTCTTTCCACAAATTTCACACACGTGATTTTGAAAGTGAGATATCGTGTGTTTATTCAAGTGCAAAAGAGACGGCAGATCCTTCCCGCACACCGCGCACTTCCACGCGTTCCTTTGTAAGAGGTACGGCATTATGCCTAAATCTGATTCTGGGTAGGTATGCTTATCGTGTACATCTTTCAAGTGTCGCGCTGCGTCAAGAAGATCGCAAAGCGTTCGGTCACATACCCTACACTTGAGTCCGGTTACATCCGCTTTAACTGATTCCGTTTTCGGCAACTTAATGAATGCCATACTGAGTGTGAACTTTTCGTGTTCCTCGGCCATGTGGTCGCGGAATGAGATCGGGTCATCGAACAAATCCGCACAGTACACGCATCGTAACGACTTGACGTTCACGCGGAAAGGATACGCCGTCGTATGTTTTATTATTAGCTCGGCGTTTCTCCTCACAAGGTAGTATGATGTATGTTCTAGAAAAGGAAAAAAAGGTAATGTTGTAGTCCCTGCTGTAGATATCCATCTCAGCACTGTTACAAGCTTTATCAGAAATAGTAGCACCAAATACGACCGAGCACTTTATTTATTTATTAAAGTTACATACAGATTACAACCACCACTTAACTCTATATATAACATAATAACTTTGCTAGATTGTAATCCGATGTAAATGTAAACAGTTGTTTAAATTATTACCCAATACCTGGGTACATTCATTTAATGAACCTACGCCTATAAATTAAATCAAACTAAATATGCAGATACCACGGTATTAAAATAATTTGCCTTTCAAATGACGAAGGTCACCGACCATCCTGTGATGAATATATCTAAGCGTCGCTGTTATTCCTGGCTATCTTGTTTTAATAACGGCACATTCTTAAAGAGTTACTATATTTATTGATCGATTATATCGATTGATCAATAAATAACGTCGAACCGAAGGAACGTGGATGCGCCACAATGAAAAGAACAATGGTTACTTGCCATACTTAAAATTGGTTTATTATATAAATGATTGAACACAAAGTGTATGGCAATTGATCAAGCATTAGCTAAGGAAGACGAAGTTATTTTCAATCGAGATAGGTCATAAAAAAAAATTTGCAATTTGCATTTTTTAAGTTATATGACATAAAAAAGCTACATGTCAATATAGCTAATAGCGTGAGACTAGTCCATTTGATGTCTTATCAACTTTACAAATACAAATCATCGTGAAACAATGTTTATATACTGTAATAACTGAATGAAGTCAAGTTCATACAGTTTAAATGTACGAGAGCAAAATGTTGGGTTAGGTTAGATATGGGAGGTCGACTTACACAAATATTTACTTACCTACCACTACTAAGATTTTCTCTAAGTGCTACTACTAAGATTTTCTTTTCTCATAAATAAATTCACGAATAACCTGCTAAAATAGCAATATACAAAGAAACAAACAAAGGAGTTCCTAATATAGACAATGATGAAATCGATTATTCAAAAGTGCAATAGATAAGGATCAAATATATATACAACGCTATTATATCACAGATGATGGAAGAAAAACTTACACTATTTGATATTATTCTCAAAAAATATAACATAAACGCCGGCTTTTATGGGATTATTTAGATGTTTCGTCAAAACATATATAATTTATTTTTGAAAAAATCATATTTACATGTTCGTTTCGCACATACATAGGACGTCACTTCGGTACAGTTCAAATTAGCGATGTTTTTTTCGAAGGGACCTATGTTGAAGACACAAATGGTTATATTCAGCTCTACCTTGAATGTGCTTGTGGAAGTCACGAGAATTGAAAATTCTGTGCTTTGTCTGCTAAGGGACCCGACGCGATTCCGAACTGTTAGGTTTGGATTAATATGGGCTATCTGTAACAGCGCGCGACACACATACACGAGCGGCCTCAAATGTTGCGACAACCTTAGTACAACTTTGAAGCGTCAGTCAGTGTACTTGTCGACATTAAGTACAAGGGTTATGGTCGGTCTATTGTATCTATTTATTTTGTGCTGGTACGCTCTTATAATATTCAGGTAGTCTCGTAAAAGGATATGCGATATCTCTGATTATAATGTTTTGAGTCCATAAAGTAATAGGAATATTGACGAGCTCAATTCAAGTTCAGACTATAATTTCAAGATTGGAATATTATTGTGTTAGGAATACAGGTACAAAAAGTATTAAATAGTGTTAGTAAACAAACAAACAGTTCATGTGGTTCAGGTATTTCTCGAAAGTCAATAATAAACCTTGTCATTTTACGGACTGTCTTGCTGTTTCCACTGAAATCTAGAAATCTGAAATCTAGAAATGATTATAATACCGACCAAGTCACCCTAACTCCTAGTGGTACCTTTGAATATATTTGAAATTAAAGTCATGCTGTTTTAAGTATCCGATAATTCTTTTAATACAACATATGTATTTACATGCATATTTATTTATGTATAAAATATCTAACGTATTATTGAAGTGCAGACACAAAAGTAACCATTTAATACTTAAACAGGAAACAGGTTTTTTTCAAATCTTACTTTTAAATTATACGTACTTTATATTATTTATAAGTTATATGTTAATTTAGTGTGTACTAAATGATAAAGATATTCAACTCAAGATATTCAAGGTTTATACGCAGACAGCTGTCCTGCCTTTATTACTTTTAAGGTTCAAAAATATACAAATAATTCTTTACCACTTATGTAACAAAAAGAAAATTTATCTAAACTATTATATGAAATAGTTATAAGAAAAATATACATTTGAACAAATAACTGTCAAGTGTACTTGTTCAAGAGTATCTTCATTAGTCAAAGGTTAAAATAAATTTATTGAAATGAAAAAAATAAGCTACAAATTCATCACTATAATAAAATACCATTTTCATAAGTTGATGAAATAATGTACATTTTGCAAATGAATTGTAAAATAACATCGCTGATGCTAACAACCATTATAGCCACCATATTTTTTCTATATTTACTGATGAATTGAGAAAGTTTCCTTCACCAAGTCAATATAAACATTTAATCAAGAGCGAAATAATAATGCTTTACATTCACGTACTGTTAAGGACTAGCCAATATAACATATTTTTAATCTGTGGAAGCAGAGATAACTGTAACGTTACGAGTTTCAAATTTCTCTAATTCTTTCATGCTAATTTTTTTTCAGTGATAACAGTAATTGGATAATTCTGTTATGAACGAAATTCGAAAGTCAAAACATACAACATCAACCATCATGATTTCATTGTGAACGGTACGACATTAATTTTAAACAATGAGACTAGTTTCTCGATAATAATTTTAATAGGACTGGGTTTCGTTTCGTTTCCATAATACGTGTATTAAGTATTACTGTAATTAACGTAACATTTGCAACTGAGTAATTAGACCTTAAAACACTCGTGTGATCTTATTATTGCTATAAGCTGTTTAACCCTCGATTTTATAAATTATTATGTATTGATTATAACTTCCATAAACATTAACAGACAGACTGCAGTACTCGACTTCAAAGAAATTCAGCGTGTTAACATTATCAGTTTACCGACGTATATTACGAATGGCATATTATAATATAAAGTTTATAAAATAAAGGTTAACACTAAATAATCCTTTATTCCTTCTATGGTAAATTTATCAGTTCATTACAGTACCTATATTCATCGAATTTTTCATGCCGGAATAAGACAGCGATACTTATAGATATCAATCAATACCATTTAAAGCGCAAACCGACTTATCACGCCACGTGTTTCGACATGTGCCTTTTCAAACGATGCCTTGAAACGAACTTGAGACCGCAGTATTTGCACATGTCACAGTCACCGGAGTGGTTAAGTTTGAAGTGTTCGTAGTACGAATTTTGGTTGTTGAAACTCAGATCACACTCTGCACAGACGTGTGGTCTCTTAGTAAGGCCGTGTTCGGTCTCCAAATGTCGCTTCCGAGACTTCCAATCGAGGAACCTCGTATTGCATTTTGGACAGCAGTAAGGCATACACGATTTCACTTGCCTACGGTGCTTATTTTTCGCCTCCATGCTAGGGAAAACTTTCCCGCATCTTTTGCACGTGACCTCATAATTCTGGTGCTTCGATCGTACGTGTCTCAACAGTCCCGTCGTCGCTATGTAACTAGACCCGCATACGTGGCACACGTAGCTCAGAAAGTGCGTAATCGTATGCCTGTTCAAATGGAACAGAGACGGAAAGTTCTTCTTACACACCGCGCAGTTGAACGAGTCTTTCTCCAGGTAGTAAGGCATTACGCCTATTTTTGTTTTGAAGTTGATTTTCTGCGAGTGATCGGCAGCGAGGTGGGCCGCTGCCGCATCTATGTCTGCATACGCTTGCGAACACAGCCTGCACTTCAAATTAGTCAAATCCACTTTGATAAACTCTAGTTTAGGGAGATTGTGAAAGGCAACTTTTAAACTGAACGTATTGTGTTCGAGGTCCATGTGACCCCTGAACGCGTCCGGGTCGTCGTACAACTCGTGGCAGTAGACGCATAGTATTGACTTATCATTAACCCTAAACGGGTAAGCGGTCGTGCATCCGACGATTATCTCCGCGTTCGCCCGCACGGGATCGTAATGTTCCGCTAAAAAAGAAAAATCGCTTTGTAGCCAGTCGGTTTGCGCTTTCTAACACGGTGGGCCCTAGCCTTCTAATTGAATATGTTAAAATAACGCGTTAATGGCACGGTTCTTTTGAAGTATATGCTATGTGAAGTGTTTCAAGAGGCGCACAGCCTTTAGAAAAGACAGAATGAAAATTCATATAAAAGTTTCAAACAACACATTTTCTAAAAAGCAGCAGACATACAAAAGACAATCGTGAGGTCAAAATGAGGTCGTTAATCAACAGGCAATAGCGCGATTGTATTTTGTCATCACTGCGCGCTTGACCCTGAATTATTTGATCGTTGCGATTTCACTTATTTAAGACAGTTTGTGTTGAATGTGCACTTAAAGCTTTAGCAATAAATTGATATCGGCAGTATACCAACGAAGCGATCGTGTCACTGGCATAATTATAAAACAATCAAATAATTCAAATGAGCGAAGGAAAATATTTCGAGACGCATGGATATGTCACAGTAATAACTGCGCTATGCGGCTGTGTTCAATAAGTATAGCTAGAAACGTATTATCACTATGAATGCAGCCGCGTACACAGTGAAGCAGAGTCAAAAACTTAGCATAGCACTCACCTAGATATCACCAGACATTAGGAAATGGGAACACATTAACAGGCCCAAACCAAGCTGTTTTTAGTAATTTCACTAGGGAAAGTTCCGTAAAGTAAAGATATATCTTTTTATGAGATCAGTGTCATATTAACAATAGAATTGCCCTCTCTGCGATGTTCTTAAAATCATAGGCATCATAAACAGACATACCGCAATTACCATTAGGTTGAGTGCCTTTCTATCTTTTTATTTAGAGAAACTATTCATCAATATGTTGTCCGCTTCTTTGGAGTGTATTAGATGCTTCGCGCTAGAATATTCGACATATATTTATTTCATGTTACTTTTATGACCGCTTCTCATCAGGCAAACATTAAATGGCAAAATTCAATATAAAATTATTTATTATACATTATAATTTATCAATAAATATGTCATGAGTTGCTTATGGCCAGCAGTGGGCATCTATCGGCTGAAATGATATTAAAAGTTGACTGTATTGCAAATCCTTAATGTCACCTCATCAAAGCGCCTTAATGATTCAATCCTGTATATAATCCCTATGTCAACCTCTGTTACCCTGGTGTAACGTGACGTGTTTGTAATATGATACGTTTATCTAATAAAATTATGACATTCATTTATTTGATCACGTTCCGACAGGAGGTAAGAAGAGTGACATTGGGCCATAAACAATGCGCTCTGCTGGTTTTAAACGGTTTTGCGACATTTCGATGCTGGTCTTCAGCTCTACAACTCTGAAGGATTTACAAAGCGACTTTCTTAATTTTTGGATCAAAAATTGAAAATTATTTCTAAATAAATATTCCACTACAGTAATCTCCGTTTCCGATTTATTGTGTAGTTAATGTGTAAACATTTGTCAGGTCAAAGTTTAAAATCATGGAAAAGTTAGCACAGTTTATATACAATTTTTTTTTTATTTATATGATAAAGATTCTGCGAACAAGAACTGAGAAGGCTTAAGATGATGATGGAAAAGACAAAAATAAATATATTAACAACCAACTGTATAATAATGGTAATATGTTTCGTTATATATAAACTAGAAACGCCTGACCAAATTTATTTCTTTTGTTATCAAAATTTTAAGGAATATATGTCGCACACAGTTTAAAACCCTTACCACTAATGAGACATATCCATGTTTCTCTTATTATCTAAGGGCATGCTAGACACACTAGATATGTTGCACTGAATGTCCTAAGCAATAATATACTCCTGTTTTTTATTAGTGAACTTACTTCTTTTTTTTGCCACTAGTACGAAATATATAATATTACTTGAATACAAAAAAAAAGATAATTCACTTAGATGAGAACTGCTTTAGATGAGCTGGAAGTTGAAATTCATGCTTAGTTCTGTTAACTATAAAAATACCGACATTTTTATTATGTTTCATAATTCAACGCAAATTACTCTATTACAATTCCATTAGCCATGGAAAATCAGTCCAACACATTCTCCGGACAAAGGAGGCTGTTGTGGATGTACTCTTTCCTGTAGTTTAGTTATTAATACCCATTTAACATTCCTAACATAAGAATATACATGAGACAAGAAATATATTTACATCTTGTATATCAGATTACAGTCATACAGCTCGTTAGCAGCCTACATCTAATAATACATGAAGTTTTATAATATTCTTAATTTCTTATCGGACTTAACCAATCTTCCACAGCAGCCACCTTCACCGAACCTCAAAAATTAACTACTAGATGCCTACCTTTCTTCTTCTTCTCTGTTTTGCTGCTCTTACTACTGCTAGGTTTTGCGGTATCCTTCTTAAGCTTGATCACTGACTTTGTCTTTTTAGCCGGCGACGACTTCGGTTTGGTCGTAGATTTTCTTTTATCACCAGCTTTTGCATTATCAAGTAGGTCCATAAGTTGTATTGATTCTTTTTTGGGGCCTTTTGTAGCTAAATTCATAAGGGGCTGGTCATCGACTGCAATAGAAGGAAAAATAGTTAATATGTATGCAAAGAAAAGTTTCCTGGATTTATAATAAGTCTTCAGTGTTAATACAGAACAAGCGATTTGTACCGTAGTACGAAACGCCTAAGATCTAATTGAGTCCTTTCATACTAGGGTACAAATCATCTCACAACTTATTATAAAGGGTCAATTCGAACCGAATAAGTAATTTGATTAGTTATTAATATGTAATTTAATTACTAAACTCTTATACATATGACAATCAGGCACATTACTAACCAATTACAAATGTCATAGAGCACGCGAAATATTTTTTGCGATATTGTAGTATTAACGATATTTTTAATAAGCTTAATATAGGATAAACTAAGAAAGTTCTTTATGTTTATGTAAAACTTATTATTGTCACTTGTACCTCTCATTTACTTGTACCATATATAGATGGCATTACTATATTATACATTTCGCCTTACTCGGCATAAATTCTATATGTCCCAAGTAAAATTAACATTTTGTAAAAAGTAGCTTTATTTGTCATAAAAATTAATATACACCAGGTAACCTTATCAAAAAAAATAAGGTGCCTTATCGATCATCTATACAATAGAATAATAATGATATTAATTCATCTGGACACCATAGTCACGGATATCGTTGGGATTTCATTACTGAGGGATCAACACCAGTGTTGCATTTTTGCCAACTTAAATTTCATATTGTATAAAGTGATCATTTAACCAATCAGAGCGCCAGATTCTCACTTAATCTAACAATCTACGCGCTTCTATTGGTCAAACGCAATAATTGGAATGCGATTCTGTTGCCATTTGTGAATAGAATAAGATCCACTATTTTCATGGTTGACCGTTCACTCTAGGGACTAATCTACAACACCCGGCAAGCTAGAATTCCTGGACGGCTTGGGATGGCTTATTTATTTAAGAAATACGATGTATATATATAGGTTCAGCGGTATACAGCGAACCGCTTAACACAATGCTTAACTTAACAAACCGCTTAACCTGCCTGATAAATGAGTTGAATAAAAAAGGGACAACTCACGATCATCATCGTCGTCGTCGTCATCACCAAAGTCGGGCCTGTCATCGAAGTCTTCGGTGTCACTGAGCGGCTTCTCCATTTTCACCTGTTCCACTTTCACTTCAAAATCGATCTGGCTGGCAGACGTGACTGGGAAAATTGATCAACGTTAAACATACAAAGTTTGGTAAACAAATGTCACATCTTGTTCTGAGAGAACATTTCTGAAAAGTAATCAGATATGCAATGTTCTTTTGCATTAACAATTTCATTAACTAAAACAATTAAACTTTTTTCTTTTGTAAACAACACTTTAATTTATTAAACATTGGTTTAAATTTGTAACACGAAATAAATCGTGAAACTTTATTTTTGGGTCGATTACATCCGTACAATTCCGTCTTAGAACTTCACCGGGCTTTCCTAAGGTTAAAGACAAAGTATGCGATTTGTTTTAATATTAAGATTACGAGTCTCTTTTTCAACGGGAGGAAACACGCACACTCCTACTGTTGCCATAGAATTCTAAGCCATAGGCAAAACGTCGTGCTCACGTGTTAAGTGACTAAAAAAACCCAATTTCGAACATTCACTATTATAGATAGATTTTAATTATCTTATATAAAATAAATGGGAATATAATAAATAAAATTATGTTACTATGATGTAAAAAAAAACATCATTTTATTGTGAAAAATATACCGTTAGAGATTCCTTATTGTGTGAATTAATGTAGTTTTTTGTAAGTCTTTGAATATTTTTTTCCTGTATCCTTAAGTTCGAAGTTAAGCTTTTGAATTTGGTGAAATGTACCCCACTACTTTTTAATTTAGTGTATTTGATATTGATATTCATGTTGTTAGTATATTTATTTGGATAAATCGTTTACACATTCCTGTAAATGATTTGGAAGATAGCGGGATATTTGGTGGCGATGCATGGTTGGCGCAATGACGGTAAGCAGAACTATTATTTACTGTATAAGTAGTATAAGGTCTAACACATGCCACTTACCATCAAGTACCGCATTAGATGTAGTTGCAGGGTCCAGGTACTGCATAAATGTCTTCTCGCACTCCTCAACCTGTCTCTTGAAATCGGTGGCATCGCGAAGCCTCGATATGCACGGCTCGCAGATCAGCCGACTATTGCTGTTAGGGCCTCCAGATTTTGAGTACGCGATCTGTGGGCCGAAATTCATGTTTGCACGTCAGAAAGGTACTAAGGCCATTTAGTATAATAAGTTTTAAGTCAGTCATAAAATTCTCCATTAAATGACGACATGTTTGGCGCAGCGATCGAGTGATCGACTTCTATACAAAGATCGAGAGATTCCTTGCACGGGACAGATATTTTGTATGACCTACAAAAAGGACAATGCCCATTCCTGCCCCAGCACGCCCAGAATAATGAATCTGACGAAATGTCTTATTTAAATATAATAAAAATTTTGAGATCAATTAAAAATCAGATAAAGCATTGGATAAATAACTATTAAAATATATTTTTCAATTGATATTTTTGTCATATCCGTTGTAATTGCTTAGTCTCTGGTAAAGAATAATGGCCAACTAGTGATAGCGAAAACATCGCTGGAGGTGTTTATATCGATAAGTCACGATGAATTACGTCAATAACATTTAGATATCCATGGATGTTAAAATTCTCTCTCTTATCTATAATCGAGCGCCTTCATTTTATTATCAAGTTTAAATAAATGCGAATCACAACTATCAATGTTTGAATGAATGTTTTATTGTTCTATGAAATGACACATTCCTGTCTGTATCTAACTACGTCTACGACTAACGTAACATTTCATATGGCAGGCTTTTCACGAACACGTAATGCTATCACTGTTTGATACGTTGGCTATTATAAATTAGTCCGATAGAGCGATTGGCATCAGCCAGAATCTTAAACCTATACGAACGGTCGACAAAAATTCAAAAGCATCGAATTTAATATGTTACGTTAGTGAGATAGTTCCAGTATGTTTTTGGTTTGGTTGATAATTATTAGTGCGATGCGGTCTCTGTACAAATTACTCGGCATTTATATGTGCCATTATTACATACTGTAATATTGCTGATTGGCATAGGTGTACATTCACTTGTTAATCTTTTAATTAACAAAGTTAACATTTCTATGTGTAAACGGATTAACTTTTAGGATAACCTTAAAACAGTTAACGAGTCATACCCGATTTAAACCATGGCTCCGTTAGCGTATTACGTCGACGTGCTGGTGGGCTAAACAAGCATCGCTAGGATATTGTAAACAATTATATTGTAAACAATTATTATCTTAATTATTATTATTCTAGTGTAATATAATAATATTCATTATGAATTGAGAGGGACTTCAAATTCCTTTCAGGTCCACAGATAATATAACCGAGTAGTATATAATCCAAGGCTTAAGCCATGGGTCAAAAGAGCAAATAAATATTATAAGTTAAAAAGAGAGCAAGACCGTAAATTAACTAAATCAGCTTTAAATTGGGTTTATTAATACGGGCCTATAGGTTATGCCCGACTAATTTCTGCCCGCTTGCCTTTAGTATTCCTGATCATAGAGCTTTTTGTAATGGCTTGATGAGAGGGAGCGATACAAAGACATCGAATTAGCATTTTCGATAATTTTTGAGAAGTCCCATCACTACTATCACTGTGACACATTCATTCTGCGCAGCCCTGTGCATCCATATAAATCGTCCACCAATAGTCTTCTTTGCAGCAACACTCTTTCGTCCAATAGCACAGATTAGTATACTATTTTAGTTTTTTTCAATTTGAAACTGCTACTTACTACTTACTACAAAACGATTATTTTTAAGTTTCAGAATTCTGCGTCTGCATTTTGTTGTTTTCGTGGTTGTTTTGCTCGCTCGCCGTATTTCTCTCTGCTATATAAATAATTGACACCAGGCTTTCTTTTTTAACGGATTTATTGAGTTGTCTACCTGATTTTGGATATTCGTTTGTGCTTTAAGTTTTTTTGACTTTTGTTGATAACAATGCTTCGTTGCCTAAATTGCGGTTTACGCGTTCAACGAAATACAGAGGCACATTGTTACAAATCTGTCTCAAGAATTACAAGCATTATATATATTTTTTTCGTTATGTCTCCATTTATATAAGATATTTTGCAAATCCTGTGATTAGAGGAAACAGCGCCTAGTAAATTATTAACAGCAATGTTGCCTGGATACGTAAAATATTGGCAAAATTCAAAGAGTAACAATGGTTTTCAATCCACATTTACTTTTGAACCTGTCCTTTATATAACATAAAATGCAGTTATATTTAAAGTACAGTTATAGAGCTATCAAATGGTATAAGTCTGAACGCTGGGTGTTTCTGGGGCAGAGCCTCATACAAATATGGGCATTGTCCTTTGTTATATTCCGAATGGTTATGCATATGAGATTTGTATGTTTATGACTGCACTCACGCACACAGGATAAAAATCCTATTGTCCAACAGCACAATAAGAGATGAAAAGCATTTTATTTGTTTACGCAACATATAACGCAACCATATGGGCTGCGATTTTCTTTTTTTCCTTATTCGTACGTACGGACAAGGTTTTTGTTTTTTTTTTAAGCTTTGTTTTTTTGTTTTGTCTGTTGACGTCAATAAGGGCCTGTAAAGGTCTATGTTGAATAAAGATTATTTTGATTTGATTTTGACCATAATTTTTTTACAGTTTTACAAGCTAAAAACTATGTATCTAAGAAGAATTAAACTCTGATACTTGTGTTGAGGACACAAGTATCACAGTCACGATACATCACGATAACGAAGTTGACGAGGATACCAAAAATACATAAATTATACATTATTACAACGTGTTAATGTTGATATGTTGAAGTGTGTCGAAATGGCGAGTGATAGAGGAGAGTGGTAGAGGAAGACTGCCTGCCTATATCTTATTTGGACAACACCTGGTTCATGGAAGCATCACAAGTGGTTCGTGAAAATGGCAACAAGATCATGATTAACACTAGGAAGACCGAAATTTTGAACAACCTAGAAAAACCACAAGCGGTTAAATGACGTATTTATGAGATTACCCTCAGGAGAGGAGGCTGAGCAACCTCATGGATACCACCGCAACGGCAAGTAGAGAAGCGGTGATTATATCGGACTCCTGGTGAATCAAGGCGGCTCGACCCATAGACCTACCGACTAAAATCAGCCTGAGCCTTCCTAATGACCCTACTGGCTGGAAGTGACAGAGAGCCGCACCTCAGGAGAGGCACGGTTAGCGCTGCCCTATGGAGAGGGCATATACGCTAGAAGAGGCACGGTACACCAAAGTGGGGCCGGCCTATGTTGATAGAGAACCTACTCGTGGCTAAGCAGAAGGCTACCGATTAGGGGATAACAAGGGGGGCGACGGCTCAGACGCCGCCACTTGCAGGTCTAGAAGGTCCTGCGTTATTTGATTAGGGGGATCGCTTAGGACATGTCGCGGTCTGCGTATCCTCTGCCGATATTGACTGTTGCCTAATGATATACTCGCTGAAGGCGGTATTGACGGGGCGTATTTATGTGTTTTCATGTTTTATTTATATGTTATGCTTTGATATTGGTAATGTATACATTGTGTAATTAAGAAAACAACCAAGTGACATACATATATTTATTTGTAAGTAATACATCTAAAAAAAAAACATTTTACGCACAAAGTTGAGTTCAATATTTTGTTTACATTGCAAGAACCGCATAACGGTTTATTGCAGGTGTCACAATGTTTGTTAGTTTTGTTTCTGCATTTTTGCATAGAACACTGTCGCCTCTTCCTGCTATGTTCCACTTCCAGCACTAGAAGCGAGTCAGCGCTATAATGTGAGGTCACTAGTATCTGTGAGTCATGAGTCTCTTGGCCTACTAATTCTCTTGCCAAATAAAGAATAAACTGTTTTCTGGGGTTTTTATTTCGGTTAGTTTTTTATATAAAATCCAAGAATTTATTGCTGCCAAATCCAAAATATTACATAAAAACTTGAACAGGCCATCGTCGAGAGGGTACTTTGACACTATATTTTTTTGCCATTTGATCAATTACATCCACTCCAAATTTTGTGGAATTGTAAAACTTCACAGTATTTGGTTTTTTCTTTTGTTAATTGCCATTGATAAATACATTTGGATGAAGGGAACTTAGTATCTTGACTGATTTTGAAGGTTACTTTGGTATAATGTAAGTGTGCAGTTTTCAGAATTATATACGCGCGTTTCATATAAACTTAGGTAAACAGTCTTTATAGTAGCAGGTACATTTCGTTGAGTTTTGTTTACTGTACCTACTATTGACGTACGTTTATCAATTAGCTTTTGAGCCAAACTTATACTTGTGAAAGAAATTTCAGTTGTAATGTTTCGACCGGTATTAAATATAGCTCCATTAGCCGTAATACAATATACTCGCCAAAACTTTGATTTCGTGTCGAGTATCATCTTTTCCTAAGTATGGGAAACCATTACATAAATACTTAGTATCAACATCAACACCAAGCCAAAATTTTATGCCAAACTTGTCGGGACAACACTGAACTTTTGTGGAAAACAGCTGTTCATCAGCTGTGAGGTTTTACAAGAAATACTATTCTGAATTAATTTATTCCATACTTCAGAAATCATGGCAAATTTATCTGTCTGCAAACATTCCGCACTTTCTGTTCGAACATCAAAACGTAAAAACCGCATTATTTGTTTGAAACGATTTCGTGCCATATTTTTCGAACAAAATTAAATTCCCCAATCTTTATCCCATAGATCATTGACTGCAATATATTTAGCCCCACAGGTTTCTCGAGCATAGATAACTGCAATAAAGGTATTCAGTTCATTCATAGAAAGTGATCAACTATTGTCTCCAAGCTGACGTCGGGCTTCAATTTCGGTACACTTCTGAATATGCTGCAAAATGGAATAATGAGTTTCCATGCTGATAAAATGCTACCTATGAAGCATCGTTTTAAAAAAGAAGTGGGCCCGGCTCCTTCTGTCAGAACATTTTGCCGTGGACAGCGACCAGGTTTCTGGATCGCAAAGGGAACGGTTCTTTGACATGATTTATGTAAAATAAAAGGGAACAATTTTACGTCGTGACTATGCCAAGAAAACGAAATGAGAATACAAATACCTTGATTCAACAACTCACAATCATATTTACATTGCGGTCAAATGACCATTGTGGACTCTCTAGGTATTAGGTCGTTTTGTATAAACATCAATTAAGCTTTTGTTATAAATAGTTCAAAAAATGGTTAACAAAATTGAATTATTAAAAGTAATAAAACAAAAATGACGATGATGTCTTGGTATAGGTCAGATCCAAAATGAAATTGCGGTCATTTGACCGCTGTGGTCTTTCTAGTGTTACAAGGTTCACTTCCGGATAAAATCCTGCATCCACCCGTGGTAAAATTAGTTGAAAGTTACTAACACTTCTAGCAACGTTTGATTTTGAGTTTAGGTGTGAGGTGAATATGAGATGGAGTTCTTGGAATATGGCAATGCCGGTCATTGCTTCAGTCAACCACCCCCGACGAGTGGTTGAGGTTGAAGCTGTTAGCAGGTGCATGAAATGTGCCTAAGGCAAATTACATTTTGAACAAATACTTTATTATTTAGTGCATTGTTTTGCTTTATTTTCAGGATAAAAATATAGAATGTCATATGAAGGCTTGATTTGAATAATGAATAACAGCCAGTAACATTAGAAGAGCATGACAGTGGTGCTAATGTAACTGTTTGTTGGGGAATAATAGAATGAAAAGGTTTACAGTCCCAAACTGGTTTAACATATTTACAGGTCTGAAAATATTGTATGAGAAAGGCAAGGCATTACTTATGACCTACTGGACAAAATGCTACAACATCTAGTAACTGTTGGAACTGTACTTCATAAAAACTTATCTTCCATTTTGATATATTGGTTTTGTTACAAAGCACAATAAATCTAATTTACACATACATAGTAAACAGGTATTTCATTCAATGGTCATAAAAAATTTATATATTTCCTATATATTGATAATGAGATTGGCAATATAATAGTAAGTGGTTACAGTTGCCTATAGTACATGTGGTTCCTGTGAGATTTGCAGCAAATCAGTAACCCCAAAAAAAACACAGTATGTATTATGCGTGTAAGTCGGGGCTGATATGCATCACGGCGACCTATTAAGATCTATTGTGACCAGCCTCCTATGTAGGTTCTACGTAGGCCCTACAGTAGCTCCCTTAACTGTAAACACACAGTAAGGTAATATAGAAGTTTACTGTCTAACTCACCCTTCACACCAGAATACAGTAATGAACACTGCTACATTGCAGTAGAAACATTTAAGTACCCAAACATTCAACTTGTATTGTCTTATTCTTTATGTGTATATATATATATATATATATATATACATTATAATAACAACTGTACAAAAAAAATTAATTTATAATGAAATGCTAAATCTGTGGGGCTAGTAAAGAAGAAGAGGAGAGTATGAAATGTATACTGGGCCACTGCGATACTTTAACTTACAGGAGCTTAAAACTAACAGGAATTGAATACCCAAGAGCACAACACAAAAGATCCTTAATGGGTCAAACTGCTAAGGCTCTTTGCTGGAAGCTAAGGGAAGATAAATATGAAACAAGTAATAATAAACAATTTTCTTTCCCAGCTGAATTACAAACTGACACTTTAAACAGGGCTATCGAGCCCACCCTAACAATTTTAGGAGTGATGGTTCCATTTAACCAATATCAGTCACGTTTCTTTGATTAAATTGGGTTTTAATGAAAGATTTTTCACTACAACCATCAATCAAATGCACATAGAATATAAATATTGTATATAATAAAATATTGTAATGAAAATATTGCATATAAATATTGTAGAACACTAAAAATAAAATGAAAATACTGAATTAAAATATAACATTAGAAAATTCGTCGTGGTTTGGTTTAAAATATTGACTAAACACAATCATTCATTGCTTGGATCTGCAAGCTTGTATATTATGATATAATATTGATTACTATTGTGCGACCAAATTATGAAGCCACAATGTTCTCGATCCACAAACCCGCTCAACCCTACCTTGTAATTAGAGCGGTTTATCGCAACAGTAAATGAAAACCGACGCCATTATTTGACATGATAATTACTTGCCTTTAAATTATATGTATCCAACAGCATTTCAGCATAAACTTCTCTCTTCCCCATCCAAAAATATTCAGTCGATATATCTTTGTAACACCCTTCCGAAAGGCAACAACGACAAACCGTAGGTCCCGGTCTCCAGTCAGTAGTTTTAGTTGCCATTATCACGGTATACAACTTAGATTACACATAAAAACTAACTAATATAATATCATTAACGTACTAACTAATACTATTGCACAAGAACGATGTCTTGGTGTAGAAAACCCGGTTCTATACATCACCGAAACGAAACCGACGCCATTGAAATTGATTTATTTTTTTTACTTTTAGGGTCATTGTATGCTATAACTGAATAGGGTTGGGATAAATGAAACAATACAAGTTATAGTATATATATCCTTTCCGATACCAAGTATTTTTGTATTGATATTTCCCAAGTAAGTATGAGGAGATATTGTTCAAACCTCTTGTATTAGTTTGCAAATCTTTGCGACTCGGCTCAACTATGGTAATAATATGGAGAAAATATTATTTTAAATTACGTTATGACTATATTGCATTGAAATATCGCGTGGCTCATGTATTGACTTGACAATAATATTTGTAAAATATAACTGTTTAGAGGTTCTGCCATGAGTTTACTATCGTGTTCGATAAATATTTGACGTGTAACAAATTACATAAATCATTTCAATCTAATATGAAAAATTAATATAATTACGATAGCGGTAGGTAGCCCGTACAGGGTATGTTTACTAATTAGGAATTTGAATGCGGAAACCTAAATGATCTGCTTCCATACAACATGTTTAGCAAGGAGCACACTTTCGTATTTTTTTATTTAGAAAGAAACCTGAAAGAAGAGAAACCCTCATCGTAAAGACCACATGAAAAACAGCAAATCTGCCCTACACTGGCAGACATTATTTCTGTTATGCGAGAGTATAGCAAGGAGAATTTCATGGTTTGTTATGTATAAAGAATTAGAAAAGTCTAAGTCACGCACGTCTACATTAGTCCTTGACAAGAGCCATGGTGGTACAATGTCTAAGTCAAAATCCAGATTGGAGAATGTATTTGTGTTGTTGAAGGACTATGGAGATGGTGTCTGAAGATAAAAGAGGAAATTTATTTATGGACTTTATCTTCAAGAATCTTAGAAAGATATAGTAGGACAGATAGAAATAGTTTATACAAAAAGGGTTGTAAACTTTTAGAAGACAACTAGCAAAAGCTTTTTACATAGAGAAAGGAAGCTTTTGCAGACGAAAAGAAGTGAATAAGAATGAATGTAAGAACAGGAAGTATAGAATCAAGAATAGATGTAATCTTAGTTCTAGTTAGTCTTCATCAAACACCACCGCGGTTGATTTAATTTGAGGATATTTTTTTAAACATCTTCTTCGAATAAAAAGATATGTGATAGATAGATGAAACAGTAAAGAGACAACAAATTACAGAATCAGCAAGGAAGGGAAAACAGGTGTGAAGTGTTTGTTGAGGTCATAAGCCAACAAGAGATACTATGTATACGTATCTCTGCCTTATCGAAGCCAAGTGTCCGAAGGAACTGAATAGGCTATTTGACAACATTCAAAATATACAACAAATTGTGGTCAGCCTAAAAGATAATATTTTAAAGAAATATATTTAATGTTATTTTGATGTATAAAATGTGTATTTTTTAACAAAATAAAGTAATATTTTTGAAAATTTTATCTTGAACGTGAACAGCCTGTTATTCGTTGACAATCTGGTGACGTCACACGCAAGTAAACAGTTGTCTCGATAGTTCGCTTCGCGAGTGTTTTTCGTGTTTTATTACGTTTTAGCAGTTTTCTGGTATTCTTCTGTTTTGTTTTACATCTCGTTGCGTAATACCTATCTATTACACATATCAAAATGGATCCGAATTTTGTGAAGCCGATAACAGCAACCTACCTAAGATTGACGCCTTCATGGATGCACATTTCTTTAAGTATAACGCATATTACTATGCTGCGAAACTTAAGAATGTAAAAACAGCTATGTAAGTATTATGAAGATATTATTTATCCACTAACTTTTACATTTGATCTATTTCGAAATAAGGTAAAAATGATGTTAAGGTTATGTTATTGAATAGGTAATAATATTGCTCAGATACATGATATAACATGTATTTACTCTTTGTCATAGTTTTTGCTATTGTTTCACAGGTTTGCAAGGGTGTCCCATGGAGATCATGCTATTGGCTACGTCCAACTACACCGTCTATCTATATGATACAAAAATAATACATATATCGTTAGATTATCATATATTATTAACTACAATCTACACCAATATGTATTTATAGTCAATTATTACTTAAATCAAAGTGATCTTCACACATAAAAACGTTGGAATGAGATAAAATGCTTTTTGGCTCTCTTGAACGAACGAAAAATGTGGCTACAATTAGTGAGCTAATTGTAGCCACATTTTTCGTCTCTTGGGATTTGTTGGAATGGAAACAAACAATTTTTGAGGACTACTTATAGTCGTACTTGTACACTGTGGCACTACACACTATTTATATAACATTTTAGGCGATAAATTTCAATTAACAATTAAAATACAATTCAACTGCACTAATCAAAACAAAATGTTTACTTGCGTGTGACGTCACGCGTGACATGTGACCGGTGCCATTACAGAAACAGTGTTTATCGCGGGTTTTATTAAATTTAAACTTCAACATTGTTTTTTCAATATTAAAACATGAAATATCAATATACCGTAATTATTATCATATAAAAATTAATATAAAACTGTTTTCCAAAATTTGTCTAAGCCTATTCTTGAATCCTTTAAATTATCATTCCATTAAATTAAGTTTTCAATAAATATAAGTTTTAAGGAAATATTTTTGATGATTCTTATCAATGGTTTCCTTTGTTTATACCTTCTTAGGTACTTTATTATACCTTTTTTGTGATAAATAATGAGCTTATTAAGGGATGATTTATTAGGAACATCTTTGTTATTTGTCTCATGGTATATTGTCTCATGTTAAATATTACACTTCTGCAAGTAGAAAAGTTTTATAATATTTTAGAATCAATGACTCTGAAAATTATTTTTTCGCTACTTCCGCAAGTTTCAAACTAGCTGGGCAAGTAATTTATCTTCAAACCATGATTTAATATGTAAATAAATCCTATTAGGGAAGATGCAATATTTTTATGTTTGTGCTCATTTTAAAGAACTCCACGTAGAATAGATCACAAGTATATTAAAAAATGAAAATACTGTATATTATTGAAAAAAATGCGGCTAAAAATGTCAATTTAAATTTTCGCGCGAAAACGTATCTATGGTTTGTATGACGTCACTCCTGTCTATCATTGCCACAAGCACAAACTATATAGTATGGCCACAAGCTCACTGATTCTCCCAGTCAATCCGCGTAATACCGAATATCGTCGACCCAGGCACGTCATTTCTGACCCTCCCGACTCATTGACGCTGGCTCTTCAAGCCTTGCGAGAGGCGGCATCTGCGCCGCCATCCCTTAGTTAGTCCATACTTCGCAGCTTGCTGCATATGTACGAGTAGGCCCCATCAGTTCAAGGCCGGACCCACTTTGGCGTACCGAGCCTTCCTTCGCGCATATGTCCTCTTCGGAGGACAGCGCTGACGTGCCCTCTCCTGAGGGTACGCCAACCATTCCATTCAAGCCATAAGGCCACTAGGGCCAATGCTAGGCTGAGTTTAGTCGGTAGGTCTGTTGGATCGAGCCGCCTCGATTCACCAGGAGTCCGACATAATCAACGCATCCCTGCTTGCCTGTTGCGTTGGTATCCATGAGGATTCTCAGCCTCCTCTCCTGAGGAAAAAAAAAAAAAAAAAAATCACTGATTGTACTGCGCGTGTCATTGCTGGCTTTAGTTGTTTTTGCATTTATCTCGACTTTCAAGGTATTATTTTGTAAAAATTTACAATGGACTATCCATCAACATCAGGTGATCATAACTATTGATACTCCGCAAAAAAATCGTATGGAAGTATGTTTTGTGCCAATGTGTCCATCTACTTCAAATAAGTTTCCCAATAAATTGTTTTTGACTGGACCTTCTGACCCAAAACTGAGAAAAATGTGGTTTCAAGCGGCTAAGAGGAATGACATTTATTCCCCAAAGACTATCATTCTAAAGAATATCTGCTACCTACCTAACACTAACCCAAACTTTTCAATGTCTTTTTGTTTAGTCCCTTTCATTTCTATACTTGAAAACTCTGCACTTTCGACAAAAAATGTCTCTACCATGTCAATATTAACTTTTGGCAAAGTCCTAGAATCTGCAATGCATTAATTTTGGTTTAATTGTTCACTTTTACTACAACTTATAACCTCAAATAAGTTGTCATAACAGGAGTCACGTTACTTTTTATTCGTAATTATTGTAAAAAACAACATTATTTTAAATATGAACGTTGCAGTGGCCCTACTTTTATATTTTTTAACATTTTAAAAACAAAATTTTTATAAATATTGTAATTGCATGTTCCCCATTCTAAAAATAAATTAATCCTAAGTAAAAAGAGATATATAATTCTTAACTTACTTATATATGAAAAAAATAAATAATGGTTACATTTCTTCAAACCACTTTGTATTTATTTCCTTATGGCAATCAGATGACATTTTTGATATAGACTATGAAACCAATCAAATATGAAAGAAATCAAGAAGAGCTGCCGTGATATATTATTAGGGAAATCAATTTTAATTAGGCAGTTTTGAAGTACACGCTTTAGTGCCGTCCGTCCACTAACGCAAAAACAGATCAGCGTTTAATCATGTTTCATCAATAAACACTACGTTCCTTCAAAATATAATTATATTCGCTTCTTTTAAAAAATCCCGTCTTTTGATAATAATTTAAAATCTCTCCATAGCGATTTTATTCATGTCAGTATTTGAAACTCGAATTTAATTTTTGTAATTATTGTTTCTGCTAGTATCTTCCCACCAGCGTAGCGTCAATGTTGTAGACGTGTGTCACAAATTTCGATGTTTTCTTTTGTCTTTTTTATACTTACATACATTTTCTTCAATTCCAGATGTGTTGAATTTTTCGTTATTAATACGAGATAGTTTGTGTACCGATTCGACTCCAGGTCGAAGTAGATAAATTAATTGCAAGGTCAAAAAGTGTACAAAAATGGTCTAGGTCAAGCCGCGTTCGAGCTTTCTACATACTTAAAATGAGATGTGGGTATTTGGCACACCTCTATTAACCAAATATGATAATTATACCATGGGTGTGATCACAGCTTTACCTTGATCTATGCACGTCTACCTAAATTATATTCTCGTGTCATCCTTATAAACCCCTTTTTCACGTAGTCGGGGTGTAGTTTTGTTAGTGTAATGTTATACTAAACATGTGTCTAAAGATTATCTCAGGCCTTCTGTTTCGAGGTATAAAACCAAGGTTTCAATTCATATATACATACATATACTCGCGCCTTTTTCCCATGCGTATTCTCTATTAGTTTTTCACATACCAGTTACAAATAAAATATTTTTTTTTATCGATAGCCAGTTGTTCCCTTTACATTCTTAATCTGGTCTATATTCTTTAATCCAACAAAAATCGACCTCTAGTCATTACGAATCAAATTCATGTTTTAAACGTCAAAATAATATTAAATAAGAGAAGTTTCTTACATCAACTATTTAGTTAAATTATGTTCGTCTAGGTTGTCTTCTACCAATTGGTCTATTCATATTTGCCTTATAATTTACAAATTTCTTTTGACAGTCGTCCTTCAACCATCTTTTTTACCTGTCACCAGCCATCAAAAAATTCCCTTGTCGATTTTTGTCACTACATCTCTCACTCAAAATTTCCAATAATTACTATTCTTTCAATGTCAGACTCATACTTACCATCTTTTATAAACATAGATCCCGGATACACGAACTCTTACAAGTGTAAGAGTGCTCTAAACTCTTAAACATTCGTTTCCGATAATAACCTTTAATTTAACATCTAGTCTCTTTAATTTAAATTCTGTGCTATAAATTTTTGATAAAATTTACATAGTCAATGTCACCGAGGCCATTATTTCGAATCTATTGACAACTCATTTATTAACATCCAAAGAATATAATGTACTCGGGGAGTTAACATCGGAACAAGTTTAGGGACTACGGTGAAACATACATAGACTGCTATTATTTTATTACCTTTCCTTTTGGCATTGCCGTACTCGAGTAAAAATATAGTGGGGTAGTATTCTAAAAAAAACATTAGTATCTTCCAACTGTTTAATAAATAACTATAATACTTTTAATATTACGATTATCTAGAATCGGAATAAATAAAATCTATTATTGTATATGATAAATACTTATTTACCACTAGTAAATAAAATATAAATTAGTTGAGTAATTAATAAGCCAACGATGTTACTAATTTGTATTTGAAAAAAGTTTCAATTTTATTAAAAAGAAATATAAATGTGAATGATTGTGGACAAAATGTTCGATTCCGGCCGACCATAATCATACAAAAACCGGCATTATCGATGTAAACAAAACAGCATAGAAAGGATTGGCTATCAGGTTTTATGAAAAACATTCGCAATAATTGACGCTTTATTAGGAGTTTTAATGAAATTGACATTAAGCCATTTTTTCATAATTTTGCTGTACTAATAGATTGACTTAATCTACTCTCGTTAATCTGAGACTCGGAAAATAATTAATTAATAGCAAGTCTAACGCTACACTAATTGGCAAAAAGTAATGGCAATTCAGACTGCTGGGTAGAAGAAAATTTAATAATTTGTCCTACTTTAAATTGTTCCTTTTTTCCCAAAGTTCTTTACGGTTTTTATGTATTTGTAATATGTAATTATTTTATGATTATTCTGAAAGGCGTTCAATTACAATGGAAAGGTTGTGAAAAAAGGTAAAAAGGTTTAGTCATAGTTTTACTAAATTTCTCACAGCCTCATCAATTATTGACACTTTCTAATAAATAACTGGATAAAAATCCAGTTTTTTGTGTGTGTTCTGATTAGCTTTTTAGTGATATAGCTTGTAGTGATAATATCATTTTTATTAAATAAAAATACTAATTGCTAATAACTACAAAATCTTCTGTAAAATAACATTTACATTTAAAATTAATGAAAATATCTATTCAGAATATTGAAAACATTAATACCATATTCATTGTTGACCAATAATATATCACACTCACTTTTATATTTTTAATTTCAACAGAATCTATTTATATGACTTTAGAAAATGTATTTGTAAGTGATTCTTGTCAAGTAATACTTACTAAATGTAAAGTTTTGGAAAAAGATTGGTAGAATAAAAGTAAAAAAAATGATTATATTTCGCATTCCAAACATTTCAAAGCAAGGAAAATACTTCAAAATTATTGGATGCAGTATAGGTAATTTATGTTTGAAAATAAATGTTTCCTTCGATTATTGCTAACATTAATATGTAAGGTTCCTCTCCTCCAGTCAGTCTTTAATATATATTCTGTATATTATATATAATAACAAATAAATTGCTATTTATGGGGCAAATATAAGTTACTTCTTATCCATACTCAGGATGTTGACTTTTCATATGGCCCTTGAGACTGCAGTTCTGTATAAAAGCTTGACCGCAAATGTGACATCTGAAACACCACACACATATTAATTTTTTTATGCACACCCATTTATTTTTGCACAAGAGTGAAATTAAAATGTATATACACCTACTAATATAAACTTGAAAGTAAATTTTCACGCAAAACCGGATGAATTGTTGATGACATTTGGTATGGAGATAGTTTGAGGCCTGGGAACAGACCTCGATACAAATCAAAGCAAAATGAACCATTTTGCAAGTCAGTTAGAAATTAAAATCGTTCCATTTTAAAATACACGTCAGACATAAGTTTTCATAGTAATGTCCTTGGGTGATAAAACACGACACATATAGATTTTCATACAACTTTTGCCGGCTGCTGCTCGCATGTACTTGGTCAGTACAACAATTTCGATTAATCTCGAAGAAAGATGTCAAAATAATGCTCAAATTTCCAAGTCTTTTTGGATTTGGATGGACTATTTCGTACGTCCATTTTAGGTCGCATTTTTTTTAATTTGGGACATTTTCAAGTATTTGCTACAAAACATATTCTTTGTACGTTATAAAACCATACACATTCATAACGTGCTTTATTGCACGTTTTTATTTTATTTTTATTGTTATTTTGTCAAGTCTATATGACAGTTAGCTGTCACACATACTCGTAATCTATACATATAATAAGACAGTAAAAATATTTTGTCTGTACATTTAGTATTTGACTGAAATGGATAGAGGGGCACTTAAATAGATTATTAGAAAGCAAAAAAAATTTTTTGGAATTTTTTGTCTGTCTGTATGTATGTTCACGTTTATCTCCGAAAGTATTGAACCGATTTGCTTGAAACTTTCACTATTTGCTTTGTTTAACTCAGAATAATATCTAAACTTTGTTTCATCAAAATCGTTCATTAAAAAAAGTTATCGTCATTTTAATGTCTTGTCAAGATCGGGTAACAGCTGAGGTGGTTGTTTGCAAATAAATATGATGCTCAAAATAACTATTCACGCGGACGAAGTCGCTGGCACAGCTAGTTGTTATATAAAAGTATTGCTACATATTTGTATTTTTTGGTCACCTTTTATTCCATATGACAAGCGAATAAATAAATATATTTGCTGTCTGGAAAGTTTACAAGTTTGAGTTATATAATTACTAATGAATAATGAATTATTATTGTAATGTTAATATTCGAAAGTAACATTAAATCGTCCAACGATGTATTCTGTGCTCCAACGCACGCACGCACACTGTTTTGATAGATATGATTGAATTTCAACTATATGTAGCGTTAATAAAGCGCAAATTGACTCTTTGATGTTAGGAACACACCTTCATTGCTTAGACAACAGTGAGTGCTTGCAATATGAACTTTATACAATAACAATAAAGCTCAATTCGACTGTACGTTTTAGTTAGAAAACGTTTGCGTGGGAAAATAAAAGGGCTGTTTTTAGGGTATTTCCGATAATTATTCGAATTTTCCTCATTGTAAAAACCCTCCTTGAACTTCAACTAACAATTAACAAAAAAGAATTGGCCAAATTGGTCCAGGCGTTGTTGAGTTATGAGCTTACCAACACATTTTGCGATTCTTTTTTATAAGAAGATTTGTGAGTATCGTCTAAAATAACATCCGTATCATTTTTAAAACGAACACCAGATGGAACTATTCGATAATTGCACAATTTTGTACTTGTTCAAAGCCCATTACAATACGTACGTTTGTATGTCTAAAAAGTGTTTTACTAAAGACAACGAAATCTTACACAGCACGACATTTAAAAACTGACCCAGCGTTACATGTACATACTTATCTGTTTACGTTTCACAAGATTATTGATGAATGACACAGATCATACAGACAGTATGAGATGTAAAAATATAGTTTCACTAACCAAACATGACATCGGAGCAAGAGACAGTCTTCAAACACATGCTTTTGGTATACCTACTACTAAATAAAATTACACCAAATGACTGAATTTGATCTGCTCAATTTCGACGATACCTTCTTGTTTGCACATAACATCATTGCTTGTAGCACTCACCTGTATCGTCTGTCGTTGGTATGTATTCGCATGTGGTCCTTAAGAGTTTTAAGTCGCGGATACGATTTTTCGCAGACTTTGCATTTAAAGTTCCTCTCTCCAGTATGCGTTGGCATGTGATTGTTAAGAGCGAACCGTGTGAAGAACTTTTGCCCGCAACACTGGCATTCGTACCTATGACAATAGTAAGCAGTATGAAGAACTAGATTAGGTAAGGTACAAATATATGAGATATTGTGAACCGCGTCATTATTTCAGCCAGTAGACCCACTGCTGGATTTAGGCCTCTCCCCAAGAATCTCCACACTGATGGGTCCTGCGCAGCTAGCAACTGGTAATTCATGGTAATTTACAATTGTGAACCGCATACCACAATTTAAATAGATACTGCGATGCACTTCGCTTACCAAAAAGACGAACAGTTCTCCTTTTTAAAACCGTTCCATTTGATGTACGCTCCACTGTTATTGGCACAAGCTGTATTATACACATGCGAGCGATTTGCGATCGATTTGTGATCTAGTCCTATGAATCTAAATTCATTTATTAAGATACCTTATTGACTTATTTCAGAGAAGAGGACAGTTGAATAATATAATTTTCTGAGATTTTCTTAGAGTATTTTCAGAGATCTCTCCGATTCAAATTAATCGATTATACATAAAAGGTTACCTGTAATCTTTCAAATGGTCCTTCCTCCTGTGAATGGTCAAAGTCCGTCTCGTCTCATAAATTTTATCACACATATTACATGGAAAGCTTAAAGGTTCCTCTCCGTGTACTTCTACCAGATGCTTCAACTTTTGCGGGTAGGACATCAACTTGACATCGCACTTCGGACAATACACTCTGCCGCGTTTCATGTGAACCCTGTCTATGTGAAGATCCCGATTGTACTGAGCTTTAAAGATCTTCCCGCAAGTTTCACAAGGGAAGTCACCTTCCTCATGCCTCTGCTGGTGCATCATGAACCTCCCTTTATCAACAAACCCCAAGCCGCAAGTTTCGCACACATAATTACTAAAATGTTCATTCATATGCTTATTCAACGCATGGAAATACGGGAAATCAACACCGCATATTGCACACTTGGTCTCCTCCTTCGTTAATCGAAATGGCAACACGGAGTCTTTATAGTCAAAATAATATTTCTTGTTGTGCACAGTTGAAACATGCAGCTTGAACTGTTCCAAATCATCTATTTTGCATGAGCACAAACGACAATCTATCCGTGTCAAATCAATTTTTATCATATTTTTGTGTTCTGCCACTTTGAACTTCTTCGGGTTATGTAACCTCTCAGTATGCGCTCTTAGCTCGGAGGGGTCTAAGAAGTTTTGACCGCAATAGTAACAAAGCAGGTGGTTGTGCCGACATTTGAACGGACAGACGTAAGAGAATTCTACTATTGTCAGTATATTGGTCTCTGTTATATATGAAGGGTCTCGTTCTCGTATTAACTGTTGGACTTTTGACATGGGTAGTTCTGAAAATAATAAAGTATTCATAGTTTTTTTTAATTATTAAATACATGATGAAATATTAACAAACGATTTTAATTTAATTACATTATTTCCGTAAAAATGTTGATACATAGTAAGAAACAATTATACAATATTATTTGACGACTTGCTTTTTCCATATATTTCTGTATAATAGAAGCGTTTGATCATCGGATATGGATGTACAATGTATTAATCATTCTTAAGTCGGTATATACTACTTTTATGGGCCGAAAAGCGTCATGAATATTGATTTTTTTTTCTTAATTTGGACACTACAGATTTTAAAATTTAATTTTACTGGTGAAATGCTTTAGCATCCACAGTGTCCAATATTATAAATAAATATTGTTATCTTAAAAAATACATAATTACATTTTTAAGCCTTACGATTTACTTACTTATTTAATTTACTTATTTAAATATGCAAACAGACACAGACAACAAACAAGATGCATTTGCGTATATCATAAATAGCTTATGATTTTATGATAATTGAGTAAAATTTGAAGTGTTCGGTAGTATAATTTTCCAAAGAATAATATTAATTTAAATAAACATATTCACATTCACAAGTCATTTTTAAAAAATAAAAAAAAGGTTATTACTATAAAATGGATTTAATTCTGAAAAATATTATTTGCAATTTTTTTACTTTGAAGAACCATCATGCAAGACTATTAGATTACAGATAAGGATGTGATATGGCTTGACTCAAATACGTCAAACCTACACAAACCGAAACCAACCAACCAAAGTGGCGGGCGTAAAAACTACTTCGAAGTGGTTGATTGGTTCTTTTTTTAATAAAACTGGACTCATGTCTATTGTTGCGTTAGAATGGTCTTATAGTGAATAGGATTTATACACGACCATTTGTATCATCGGATATTATTAACAAACACCATGAAAATAACACTAAACGCCATGTCATCTTGCCCCATGACAATACAGGTTCCCACACAGCCAAACAACAAATGAAGGATTGAAAGTGAATACGTATTTACCGATGCCAACAAGCACGAATCAAAGGATTTTCCTCTTAGGAACTGCTTAGCTGAGTACTACCCGCCTAACCTTCACACCATTTTACATAAAAAAAAATTGTGCAAGAGCTACAAACGAACAGCTCAATTGTTATTTCTATAATAAAAAAATCGTAAATTGCGTTTTTTTAACTCACTCTGCTTTTTTACTATAATACGCTTGACAAATGGCTGCAGTCCGTTCTTTTTAGCCAACTTCTTTGCGAGTGCCTCCTTCATTTTGACGTGTTGCACTAGGGGCACGTCATCGTTAGAGTCATCGTTCTCGGACTTAATATAGTCATCTAAAACCAAATATTTATTTTAGTACAAGTTATTAACTTATGAAGCTTGATAGACTTGTGTTTAAAATAATATATTACATAGTATTATATATTAAATACATTGAACTATAAGTTGTGTTAAGCCAACATAAACAATTCTCTCTCCCGAGAGAAAAAAAAAATTAACTATTCATTCATCGTCATCACATCCCATATCCGTTCCCACCAAGGAGCACGAGATGACGCTAAGAATGTTAGATCGATTAAGGCCTTAGTCAACCACGTTGGATGACTCACGATGACCTCCTTCACTATAGGAGTTTTAGATACAGGTAGATATGAAAATTAAACAATGACAAACTGGTATTTGGGAAGTTCAACCCAGGCCCCCCCGAACCTCTCGATTCGAAGACCAATGCTGAGACCACAGTCTCTCCAACAATTCATTTGACTGATAATTATTATAGGTTGGTCCTATAAGTTTGCACCTTCGAGTTGCCTAGCTGTCTACCACACAATAAGCGAACAAAAACATCCAAGTATCATCACTAGAGATCGGATATTCGGATGCATATTTACCTAAAGTTAATTTTTGGCTCACAAATTATGGAAGCGGCTTTTTAAAATACATTTTGTTAAATAAAAATCCCGGGAAAATACGGGTCTGCAAATTTAACGTAGTGATATTGTTTGAAAATTACTAAATTAGCACGTGGTATTTATTTTCAAAAGACCGAGACTCCGGGTTCATTTATACAACTATGCATACGTATTTACATGAAGTTTAGTTTCAGTTCCCCGTGCGATTTATGAATGTACGATTTATTACATGAAGAGTGTTATACGAAAGTAGTGAGCTAGTTTGAATAAAACAATAATCAATTAAATAATTGAATAAAAAAACAGAAATGGTGAAAATTTTTATTTAACAAAACAATAAAAAGCCGTTTCCATACTTTGTTAACTTTAGGTAAATATGCATCCGATTATCCGATCTCTAATCATCACTTAATTAAATTTAGTTAAAGACACAGACTAGTTTTGTTAACTAACAAATACTATATATGTAATAAACACTTAACTTAGTTATTTAGGAGATCAAGTTAATGAGATTTATGCGTGTATATATATATATATATATATATATATATATATATTATATATATATATATATATATATATAATATATATATATATATATATATATATATATAGGTAATATAGTATTAAAGTGACAACTCGGCAACGTGTGAGTGACACCCCTGGCGTTGCAAGTGTCCATATGCTAACCGCTTACCATTAGGCGGGCTGTAGGCCTGTTTGTCATCAGTAGCCCTAGCCGCGTCTTTTCTATTCTATATCGAAAAATGCCAGACAAAGTGTATCCACTGATAGAATGGCTGTGTCTACCGTGACAGTAGAAAATAGAATAGAAATAGAAAATAATCTACCGTGTTTCGCCTTAAGTTCCTTTGCTTAAAGAGAAAAAATGCCATTAGGAGGAACTTTAAAACATTTCAAACGTGCGTACTTCACAATTATTTACCTACATTAATTAGGACTAAATTAAACAAACTTTGGATTTGAAATTGAAAATCGTTGCGTAGACATTTATTTAGAGGTAAGTATGAGATTTACAATTAATCATTACAAAAGCGAGTGTCAGTATTGAATTCAAATTAGCTTTGTTTACTTACGGTTGTTTCAAAATGACATAATATTAATATTTATACAATCAAAAAAAAAGTGTTAATGTTGTACAAATAAAGTAATTCATTGGTTCCTTTTATGTTAGTTAGTCTTTTTAAATCTGTACACAAATTGAAAAACATTTCTTTATTTAATCTAAAATGTTCGATAAATAAACTTTCGGGCATGTCATTAATATTTTCCAGCTGCCGTCGATTTTGAACCCTCCTTCTACACCGAATCAACGTTTCTTCGGTATGAGCTGCCCACAAAAGCCTTATCATGTGCATTTTTAGGAATAATTTGGCAAAAACACACTATTTTAAAACAACAAACAAACAATCTATCACCAATCTATTGGGTATGAGCAATCGCTTTGTTGAGTAGAAATAGAATAGAACCGTATCTATTTTTTACGTCACAAACTACATTTTGTTTACGAATTTGTATAGAACTCTTCTACTGTCAAAATAGAACACAGACGAGCGATAGAATAGAAACACAGTTAGCATCTTGTCTGCGAGTTTTCTATCAGCGTCATCAAGTCACGTGACGTATCTACTGGAAATGTCAGTTCCATACATTTTTTATGTTATCTATTATAGAAAACGCAAATAGAAAGGCATTTTGTCTAGGGGGGCAGGTTAGTATAAAAAAATAAAGTATATCAAAAATTGTATATGAAAGCTTCATTCCCACACCTTTCTTCCAAAACAATTGTTTTGGTTGGCTGGAAGAGATCTCTATTATATATAAGTCCACCATTGTACATATCCTTACATGTATATTAATGTATTAATGTCTAATTGTGCAATAAAGTTTAACAGTTACTGTCTATCAAAAATTCAAATAAAATTCAGTAAAAAATTAATTAAAATACCCAAAACTCATTCAAATGACTATATTGATCAGTCTTGATTACTTAGATTGATAGTTCAGCGATAAGTCACTCTATCATATCGCTTTTCGGTTGCCACGCTACAGCAGTTGGAGGACATATGACATACATATGTCCTTCAACATATATAGGACATACATCATGTGTAGTTAAGCTATTATTGTGTGTAAGGGACTTCATCCTGATTGTTATTTTTCTTTTTTACTTATATGGTTGAAATGTCTAGTGTCTTGAACTAGACTAAACTAGAAAGTATCTTGTTGCAATCATCAAAATTCTAAAAAATCTCGATCGATTTTTTAACTTTTTAGAAATTGATCATGAACATGCCTATCAAAAAACTTAAAAGTATTCGGGAAGTCATCAGATAGTCTCCTGTCAAATGCCTTTTTTGGGTTCTTTCTATCTTTCATCTTCTAACAATTGGTAGTTACTTGCAATCATTTAAAACATCCCTAACATACTGCCAAAACTCCTCTCTTCCACTATTTGTCTTTATGGATTTGTTTGATTCTGAATCTATAAACATATATGCCTCCAACAAAAAAAAAGGGGATATTCAACCTACAGCATTCGTCTATGAAGCCTTGGGCACTTATATTCCACCTTAGTCACACATTCATTCATTCTTTTAGAAAGTAGTAAACAACTCCTGGACAGCCTCTGTTAGCCAGCTGACCAATAGGCTGTGTACGGTCGATGGGTATTGAGTTTACTAAAAGTCCTTTTTCGTTCAGCCATAAATATCAATTCTTATTTCTATTACAATCTCAAATACTCCATCTATTTTTTCTTATATCACTCTTCAAATATTGATCATACTAAAGTAACTACTGTAACACTTTTCGGTGACGAGATGGGTGATGAACCACCTCACCGCCATATTTAAAGTAGCACTATTCCCTCATTGCTTTAATGAAGCACAATCAGTAATGGAAATCTCTATCCACCTAGGTAGAGCCCGGCAGGCCTAGGTAAAGTTCATTTTCTGGCATCAACCATGCCTAAGGCTAAGTGCACACTAGGCAAACCACAACCACACGTCTAGGCACATCCATGGCACAGCAATTGTAGATTGGCAGAAGGGCATATGGTAAAAGGAAAGCTTCAGGATAAGGGTAAACTGTAGAATTTCTTGATGTTGATTTTTGAGGGTAAGTGTGGGTTGTTGAATAGACTCAGATAGGAGGAAACTGGGTCAATAGTAGCTTGATGAGTTTAACTTGAGTGATTAGTGTCCTATTAGTCAGTGTTATGATATGCCAGGAAGTATAAGGACTGGTTTTTTTTTTAATTTCCTTACCACACTCACAGGGTATTCCCTAAAATTTAATTTAATAACAATATTTTATACAGAGGATTAAATGTATAAATTAGCAGTAAGTTGCAATTCAGAATTATGGAACAGAGAAGCTAGGACTTATGGCAGAAACATTTTAGTCATCAGTCAATGTCCATGGTGATCTGTAACTGCTGTATTATAGACATATTTTTAACATTCCTTGGTTTATTCATACCAACCTTTCTAGGGAATTACTTATGCCTGCTTTTAGAGTCAGGTGAGGCCACAATCCTGTAAACAAGTATTTGTATTTGATGCTCATAAAGTCATCACTTTTTTATACCTTTGCACTTTTTTTATGGAATGTGTACTGACAAATAATAACAAAGAAAAATATTTATCAACATTAGACCTAAGCAATTGTGGAATAAATATAGTGCTGCAGGATGAGGTCAGTAGTTCAGAAATTCATATCTTTCAATTTGTAAGAAAATATATAGAAAAAGGATAGACATAATATTAAGTAAATAATAACAATTGTTAATTCTTGGATATAAATGATATATTAAAAAGAAATAAGATACATACCTTCAGGTGTCAGAGTGTCGAGAGTATCTGCACAAACTGATCCAACAGGGCTTTTTATATCTTCAGGCTCAGCTTTAACAATATCTACATCAATTTTAGTCTCCAGTGCAGTAGATTCTCTTAACGGGCATAAGGTATCTACAATTGCAATATGCACAAACCATTTAATTAATAAATGTGTAGGAATAAATCAATATTTGTTGTGATATACAATCTTTTCTGTAATCAAAACTGTAATGACTTTAGGTATATATATTTAGACATAGAATGTTACTAGTTACTTCAAAATATACTATTGACAAGTTTACAAGTTTTTCAAAATTTTACAATAAAAAATATTTCCAACAAGTTATCAGCACGAAAATAAGTATTTTTTTTAAGTGTTTAGTGAGTTTAAATAATGGCAAATGATAGTGGTGATTTTTCGGAAAGAAGATATTCTTTGTCACTTCCATCATTTTCTCTTCATAATAGAGATGGCTACAGTCTTTGGAAGTTCAAGATGCGTAATTATTTGATGCATGAAAATCTATACTTTAATACTTTATTCATTAAAAATATATACATTTTCATCTACACACAATGCTTACTTACCCTCCGTACTAGTTATTATTAACTGTGTTACGGCAAGGTAATGAATGACGATAGTCCTATCAGTGGTATACATTTTTGACCGATAAAAATAAAACTTCACTTATACTATTAACAGACAAGATACGACGAAATTAATACAAAACAACATCGTAAACATCATTACACACTCGATATGTCAAGTAATAAAATAATATATTACCTATATATGTAATAATATACACATACACCTACATATTGAATATACACATACATATACATAGATAATCATACACATACATAAAATATAATAATAATGATGTAAAAAAAAACTTTGATTTAAGAAATACTTTTAAATAAAGAAATAATAATATATTTGAATTTCCTTTATAATTTTAAATAGGTTTTCAGTCTCATCATAATCGCACATTCGAAGATATTGTTTTAGTTTCCTTCCACATATATATTTAGTCGAGCCTTCTAACTTCACGAATTTGTTGATACGATTGAATAAGAGTGGACACAGAAATATGGAAAAACGTTGAGGGAAGACAGTTTTACAAGGAGGAACCTTATACACAGTATGTAGTCTACGCTCTGAAATGTAGTTATGTTGTATAACCAGTTGTCTTAAAACAGCAGTCTTAATAAATAGTTGTCTGACTGTTAAAGTGTCAAATTCCTTGAACAACTCAGATGTGGGATATCTGAGGCGTTTAAACAGAATCACTTTTAGAATTAATCTTTGTGCTCTTTCAAGCTTAAGAAGTGTAGACTTAGGGGCACCACCCCAAGCAATGATGCCGTATGAGAGCAAAGATTGGCACAAGCTGTAATATACAATTTCATTAGTACGATTACATCCCAAATGTCGAAGTTTCTTAAAAATAGGTATTAATTTACGTGTTCGATTTTTTAAATTATCAATATGTTCCTGCCAGTTTAAGTGCTTGTCAATTACTATCCCTAAATATTTAACGCTATTAGACATAGTAAGAGTAATCACAATTATCTTCTGCGTTACATATATGCGCCCGCAAGGAAAAATCATGTGTTTGTTGTAAATTATGCGACCTAATAGAAAATTTTATATATTTAGTTTTACTTAAATTTAGTGTCAAGAGATTATTATTTAGCATTGTCATTACCTTTTTCATGCCTGCCTCGGTGTCAGATTTTACCTCATCCCAAGAGCTCCCAGTAAAGAGCATGACTGTATCATCTGCATTATGATATTATTTTACAATTTTTGAGGTTTGCGTTACATACATAAATTGTTTATATATATTAAGAAAAGAGTCGGCCCAAGCACCGATCCTTGTGGCACACCATAATTTATAGATGCCTTTGCACTAGACATATCTCCAACCTTGAGTGACTGCGACCTGCCTGACAGATAAGACTTTAATAGATCCAGCGGAAGACCTCGGATACCGCATTCTTCGAGCTTATAGAACAACAGGGGAATCGAAACGGTATCGAATGCCCTAGCCAGATCCAGGAAAATACCTACACATTTCAGTTCACTGTCAAGGCTTTGAACCACATGAGAAACCAATTTATCAATAGCATTGATCGTCGACCTATTTTGACGAAATCCATATTGGTTATCTGACAGCAGATTATTCTAGCCTCTAAATATTTGACAAGTCTAGCATTGATTACTTTTTCAAGAATTTTAGCAAGAGTTGGAAGGAGTGATATGGGACGGTAGTTAGAAATATCACATCTGTCACCCTGCTTAAAAAGTGGTATAATCATAGATTCCTTCAACAAATTAGGAAACAAGCCAGACGTTATACTCAGATTGCAAATATGAGTAATGGGCTTACATAAAATATTGACAAATCTTTTTATAAAACTAGAGGATATACCGTCCAAGCCAGTAGAAGAACTGTTTTTTAACGAACCTATGATTTTTTTTACTTCTTTTTCATCTGTCTCTAAAAGCATAAAGGAATTTACCAGGTTGCAATTAGATTTATAGTGTCTGGCTAAGTCTGCCTCTGTAGTGTTTAACCTGTGCAAAATATTTGACGAACAGTTACTTCCCGCGGTTACAAAAAAATCGTTTACAAAGTTCAGAGACTCAAGTGGGGTATATTTCATTTTTAAGAGGTTGCCCGAAATATCTATCTGCCTTTTAGATTTGTTAATAGAACAAACACGTTTGATAGTATTCCACGTCTTTTTCATATCCTTTTGATTTTGTTGTAGTTCAGATATATCATGTGCTTTTTTTAAATTTGTAAGTATGTTATTGCAGTGATTTCTGTAACGCTTATATGTAATTTTTATATTTATATCGTTAGGATTATTTTTATATTTTTTGTGTAAGGTATCTCGGAATCTTATACAACGCAATAGTCCTGGAGTAATCCAAGGTTTTATAGTTTGTTTTCTATTAGGTAATTTAATTTTTGTAGAGCAATTATTAATAACATTATTTATAAAAAAAAAGTAAAAACAAAAAATCAGTCGCAATATTTACATCTGTAATTTTTAGGAAATCCGTCCAGTTTTTTTCCTGTAAATTAGTTTCAATCGCGTGGTAATCAAGTCTTCTATACGACGAATTTACAGTTTTGATACTATTAGAATTATGTGTCAAATCAACGTCCACATGCAACGTATTATGATCTGTTAGTGAAGACTCACAAACTAAAGTTAGAACTTTATTTTTTGATTTCACCAAGCAATGGTCTAGGCAGCTTTTATCCCTGGTTGGCAAAAAGTGACTAGAATAAAGACCATGCATAGCCAAATTATCAAGATATTCATCTGATCTGTGGTCATTATTATCTTTACTAATGTTTATGTTAATATCACCGACCATGATAATGTTAGGTATTTGTTTTATTTTGAATAATAACGAGTCCAAAGAATTCAAAAAATTAGTAATAGAAACAAAAGATGGAGATCTGTATACACAAATCAGAGAGTAGCTGTCATCAATTTTTACCACAAGACAGTCACAATCGTCAATCAAAGGGTCATATACATGCACATACTTTAAATTTTCCCTGACATAAACGACACCACTATTATGATTTAAGTATCACGTGGTACTGAAGTGTCTAAAACTTTCCAACTCTGGCACATTGTTATTGTATTGAAGCCAACATTCAGTCAATACAATCACATCGTAATTGACTTTGCATCTTGCTAAAAACACCTCGAAATCAGTAAAATTCTTATTTAAACTTCTTATATTTTGCACCAGTATTTTCAACGAATTATTAAACTTTGTCCTATACACCTGTAAAGAATTTAGATCACCAACCAAAATTGAGTCACCAACGCTGATCTGATCAACGTCAGTGGCAACTTCCTCGATATAATTAGCCATAATCCTTTGGTAAAACTAAAAATACGAAAAGTTTTGTTTTATTTAGTTGGTGATCAATTTTTCGATTTCTCTGAATTACGACTTGACTGTGCGTGTAAAAATATAAGTTGAATAACATGTTATTTCCGTACTATATAAATAGCTAAAATATACACGAGACCGATTAGACTTTGACAAGAAAAAAATATAAGATATATATTATAATAATAAGTATAATATGTTAAATATATATTTCAATGTAGTTGTATATCGAAATATTATAAAATATTTTTTTTGTTAATAAGTTATTAATACAAATATATAAAATGAAATGTAAATAACTTCTTATGTAAGTAATAAATATATCACAAAAAGTGGTCTTACGACTAAGTCTTAGGTCTAAGCTACAGCCACAAATAGTAGCTATTATTCTTAGCCAGTTACTCAAAATTTTAACATTACAAAACATTTGAGGAATCAATTTGCGAGCGAGATTAATTATTAATGAAATATATTTCTGAATAATTCGCTTTTGCAAACACGCGAATATAACTATATTGTAAAATGTAAAATAAAAAGTCGGTTCTAGTTTGCCCAGATACACTTTGAGTTTCAGACACATACAATATTATTACGAAATTACAGCGATAGTAAATTAAATGATAAATGCACGCATGCAACAAATCATATAAGCCAAAACTATAATTATATACTATGTTTCTCAGTGTGCAACCAAGAATATTAACTTTATAGTATATCCGAATAATGAAGCAGAATATTAGATTAACTATTAAGATATACTGATATTTTCCAATAATTCGTTCTTGTAAAGACACGCATACATAGCAAAACAAACGACAGGTAACATTTACAGTTTTGATCCCATACACATGTAATGCTATTATGAATTTGCAGCGATAGTTATTAAAATGATACATGCACACATAGCTACGTAACAGTGATAACTCCAGATTGACAAAAAATGCGGTCAAGATCGGCTTACGAGCGCACCAGTTGTGCCGGCGATCCTTCCCGGCGTCGGACGTATATTGCACCTTGGTTGCACCAGCAGTGCGCGAAACCCTGCTTTTTGAATATGTTCCGTGCGTTACGAAATAACATGCGATTTTCCTTTGTTAACCGTTCATTAATGTAAACCTTGCGTGATGTTCCTTGGACGTCAATATCAGTGCTGGTTATGTTTCGCCTTACTTTGGAGGATTTCAACAATTGGTCGCGTTTGGCGCGACGAAGCAAACGAATTACTATGGGACGTGGGAGCTTCGGTAAGTCAGACTCGTCTCCAACGGTTGCCGGTTGTTTACGGGGGCCCACCCGGGTAACCCAGTCAATATCTTGGTCAGTTAAATCCACTCCTAGCTTGCGCCCAGTCACCATAACAATGTGGTGTAGGTTTTCATTTTGATGTTCTTCAATACCCAATATTTCTAACTCATTTTTAAGATTATTTTGCGTTTGTGTATTTAAATCAAATTTGAGGTCGGCGATAGTAGCTTTCAACATTTTTGTTTCGAGCTCTTGGGTTTCTAGATTAGAGATTCGATTTTCATGGTGACCTATTGTTATGCTTAGGCTATCCAGACGCTCGTAACATTTGGTCAAGGATGCGGTGGCCTCCGTCAGCTTCAATTTAACACAGGATAACTCTTTGGTCAGACCGCGGATTTCCATCATAAGTTCATGTACTTCCTCGGAGGTCGTTGCCGGTACATCTGATTTGGTGTCGAGAGCGAAAGTGGGTGAATCACGATATTCTGGTTTCCTTCTCAAAGTAACATTCATTGAGTCATAGGTAGGCTGGACTGGAGTTTGACTATTGTCACCACCTTTTTTCTTGAGAGCCGCACAGTCGGGACACTTCCAGGACTTCTTCGGACAGCCCTGTGATGTTAATACAAGGGGAACAAAATATCTTCCCACACCCACTTGACATACACTTTATTTGCGCAGTATCTTTATTTAAATTTTTGAGACAACCGGCGCACTTCATTTCGTTCATTTAATTCTTGACACTATGCAAATGAATACAGGGGCGAAAATCCTATGTGATCGTTCACACACCTCTACAACTTCTGGCACAGGCGAAATTATTTGGTTTGTTTGGTAAATAACCTATTGTAAATCACTGCAAAAACACTCACGATTGATAAAGTTGCTAAATTTTACTAAAATATGTTACATTTAAGCACTTTTAGTCGGTTTTAATAATTTTTTGTACAAGATCAGAGAATACGATATTAATCAGTTGATGGGATCTATGGGATGCAATAGTTGGTTATCCAAGTGGTAATGAACCTCCCGGCCCGATCAAGGTAAGGAACGACCGAAAGGCTCTCACTAAAATATGTCTTACATTAGAAGACTCCGCTATAACGCATGTTAGAAATGCTAAAACTGCTTCTTACGCTTGGAAGTCTCTTCAAAAGCATTAGAGAGGAAACTGTACAGATATACATTTTAGATAACTTCAAAGATATCGAGTCATATATTAATGCCGTTGTAAGTACTGCACAGGTCTTGCTGATATAGGCAAAGATATAGAAGATACCTAAGATTATTGGGAGACCTATCATCTAAATATGATCCTCTAATAATGGCATTAGAAAACAGCAATATTGAAGTTACTACTGAATTAGTAAAAATGAAGTTATTAAATGAAATGTCAAAAAGGACTACACAATCTGAGTCAGCATTACGTACAGATCAAAATCTAAACAAAAAACTTAAGAAGAAGCCGATCATATGTTATGACTGTAAGGACACAAGAGACCGGTTTGCCTATTGAAGAAAAGGAAACCTACAGAGGAGAAGTACTTGGACGCATTAGGCATCGGTGATGGAAACTCGATGAACGATTGGTTTATTGATTCTGGAGCGACAAAACACATGACATCGCGGCGAGACTGGTTTGCAAATTTGAAACGTTTTGACATGGGTTCTGTAACTGTAGCTAATGGTGATATAGTAGATTGTATAGGTATAGGCGATATTTCTTTATGTACAAATTCTTCTGTAAATAGTATTTCTAATGTTGTATGTTCCTAATTTAAAAACCAATTTAATATCTGTATATAAGGCTGTGGAAAATGGTTTTACAGTATTGTTTGATAAACAAGGATGTAAATTTTTTGAAACTGATGCCTTTTCTTTTTCAGGTGTCCTATTTTGTATGGTTCTGTTTGTGACGGGCTGTACAAGTTAAATTGTACTATAAATACACCATGCGATAGAACTTGTAATGTGGCTATGGCTGAATCACTGTCTAATAAATACCAGTTATGGCATAGACGTCTACGCCATTTATGCCGTATTGGGATGAATCTGTTAAGAAATAGTAAAGGAGGTGTAGAGTATAACATTGTAGATAAAACTAGTTGTATGTACCCGTGTTTTGATTAAAGAGGGATGTTGTGATATACAATCTTTTTTGTAATCAAAACTGTAATGACTTTAGGTATATATATTTAGACATAGAATGTTACTCGCTATTTCAAAATATACTATTGACAAGTTTTTCAATATTTTTCTAATAAAAAATATTTCCAACAATATTTGACTTGATTCAATGAAAACTTTGGTAAAAAAAATAAGTACCTCCTTTTTCTTCATCAAGCATTTTCATTTGGAGGAATGCCTCTTCACATCTAAGAACTTGTTGCCTAAAGCTAAAAGCCTCCCTAAGTCGTTGTACACATGTAGCACATACTAGGCGTTCAGAAGGTTGACCATCTAGATATGACATCTGCCAAACAAAAAAAAATATAACTAAATCTCATTTCACATTGTGTTTGTTACATTTTGACACAAACTAAATAAAAAATATTCAAATACAATTAACTTAGAATATTGCACAAACTTTACATTTGCACTAAGAAAACTGTGTAATTGCAATGGATATAAGAATGTTACTTACAGCAGTAACATTCTTATATCCATTGCAATTACACAGTTTTATAAGTTCATAGTTTTGAATTAGTAAAACATTCTGCAAGACAATGTATTTTTTTATTACTGGTCTAATATATATGTAAGTAGAATTACCTACCAAAAGGCCGAAACAATCCATCATCATATCGGAGTAAACCTCTTTTTGACCTAAGCATTCATATTCAAAGTTGAGTACACGACACTTTTTCATAGTTCCGCAACATCTACAAAGACCTGGATCATATAAAGGTCCTTTAACCTTTTTAACGCTCATCATCTTGTCCTTATTTTACATAATTTAATAGGAAACAAATTAAATATTAAGCATTCACATTGCAAATTATAACAAACAGATTATTGGTTGATTAAGAATATTGTCGAATAACATTGAAAGAATAAACAATAACATTGCTTTTATCTTTGGCCAACACCACAACGTTATTAAAATTTAGTATAGCGGTACATATTATAAATAAATAAATTATTTATTTTATGTTTTCAATTTCAACACAACTCAAATTATTTTCTTTGTATCCACAGACCAATTAGAGAACTAAGTTTTGTATCCTATCACAGACTAATTAGAATACTACCACAGAATTGTAGCGGAGAATACTACGTATACTTAGAGATACTACGTATAGACTACTTATTGCGTATTAGTATAATTTTCTGTATGACAGAAATAATGGATATGGATTTTATTATTGTAATATCACTATTTTGCGGTTTAAATATTTTAAGCTCGTATTTCAATTTTTTAAAATTCTAGATCCCTATTTTTTATTAAATGATTAATTCAAAATTTAAATAATGCTTCCCGTATTGTAAAACAAATACAGTGCCTCGATAAAGTTTTTATAGTAAAAAGAGGTTGAAATTACACATTTATGTTATCGATAAAAAGAAATTGATGACATGGTTTTGAAATTATTAACATATAAAGTGGACCGTAATGAAAAGGTCTATAATTGTACCTTAATATTTAAAAAACTATTAGTCTTAGAAACAAAAATGTGGTGTGAATATTTCACTTATATAGTCAGCTCGCTGTTGTGACATTGAATTTTTAATTAAAATACTTAAAACACCGTCAAACTTGTTTATTTTTATTTCAATCTTTTACTTTAAAAGCCATTCCTTAACGTAGACGTTACACGTTAAAACCAACGGCCGTGTGCCCCGGCACAGCCCCACACGATTTTTTTAAGTTTTGTGTGCCTCCCTCCCCCCCCCCCCCCTTGGTGAGATGTCGTGAGATTTCATTTAAGCCCCACCCCCATCCCCCGATCTCATATGACATTTTGCAAAATGTGGGTTTCTTACATAAACGCGTTGGATTGATATTGTAAAAAGAAAAAAAATGATTCTTGCTTTTATTTCCGGCTGGTCAAGACTAGTAATCAATGTTGCTGAGAATTATTAAAGTGTGATAAAAAATTTACAATAGACTACGTAAACCGTGACAACAGTGATAAAAAAAATATACCTACTCTAATTCAGTCTATGAAGGATCATGCACGGTCTCAAGAGAGACTGTTAGGACTAACATGTCCACATGATTTTCAGTAAAATATCTGCAATTTCGTTCTGATCTAGCTTAGGTACTCTAAGCCGTTGGCGCTTACACACAGTAACTCATTAGTTCGTCTTGTGACAATACGTGAGGGTCTACCTTGCGGAACATACGCGCCTGCTTATACTCGTTCCAACTATTTTTTTTACTTTTGACACATGCTTTAGAACGTAACTGTTTCATTATACGCAATTATTAACTTTGAAACGAGTGAACAAAAAAATATATAAAATGCCCAATAATATTTATATATCTTAATTATTACCCACTAAATACATTAATATGCCGTAAATAGCTCTATTCATAAAATATAAGTGATAATTCATTTCCGTTTTGAAAAGAGTTACGTTCTATCGCATCTAGTGACAGGATCAAAAGTATTCGGTGCAAACTAATGAATCGCAAATAATCGATTACACTTATTTGCAGTTAAGTCAGCTGACAACTGAGTTTTGAATTGTTGTAACAGACAATACGTTAAAATTGTATCAGGGAGATATAATCTTCTCATCATACCTTAACATGAAATAAAACAACCAAAATTTTAATATTGTTTTATTATAACGAATCGTCGGATTCTTCATACGAACTCGAATCGTCGCTTGAATCATCTGCAGTGTTTATTATTGACTCTTGTGTAGGTATGTTGTCAAATTCAATTTCCCGATCCCAATAAGATAATATTATATTTTTTGTCTTGTTGACAACACTCGCCCAGTTTTCAGGTGTCACATTAGTACATGCGTTTTTTAAAAGTTCGAGCATTTTACTTGCTGTGAAGGGAGGAGTTGTATTGTTTCTTGTAGCATGTCCTTTGACTTGTGCCCAGATCATTTCAATTGGATTATATTGACAGTGGTACGGAAGAATTCTGATTACAACATGCCCATATTCTGCTGCCATTTCGTCGATGACATATCGTTTTGGCTGCTTTTTACTTTTTAATATTTTAAGTAACTCTACTTTTAGTAGGGATTCGTCCACATCTTCCCCATTATCACGAAGCCAGTTTATAATTTCGTGTTTTTTGTTGGCCTGTGATGGCATTTTATTAATTTGGCTAGAGTGATAGGATGCATTATCAATAAATATTGTTGATGGCTCTTCAAGTGATGTAGGCATTTCTCTGAAAAACTTTTCATACACATCCGCATTCATTTCCTCTTAATAGTCTTCTGTTTTTTGTTTATTTAAACGCTAACAGAGCGTCTGATATAAATCCCTTTGTAGTTCCCGCATAGCAAATGACGAGGCGTTCACCTTTCCCCATTGGCACTGCAGAAGTAGAAGCAGCAGTATCGTCAGTCCAACCTTTTGATATGGAATGATTGGCATTGAGCCAAGTTTCATCTGTGAAAACGACATTCGACCAGTCTTCTATTTTCTTCGCTTGCCTTAAAAATTCACAGCGAGACAAGGCTATATCACTACGTTCCATTAATTTTTTTTTTGTCGGATTTCTTATACAAGAACCCTTATACAAGCACCTTTGACAAAGAAGATTTTTGACCACGAAACAAGCCACAATTTCGTAGAGACGGTAATAATTTTTTCAAGGTAGGAATCTCTTTTCTTGTATAATAATCGTATATATGACGACGAATAGCATCAGTCTCAAAACTGTCAATTGCTGTCACTTTACGGGGCTGACATGGCGTAGATACCTTGTTCTGTTCAATACCACTACTACCATAGGTTTCTTTAGTGATTTTCGCCACCGTTGGAGCACTAATACCTAATGCTGCTGCAACATGGTCTCTAACTTGCGTTACTGGTATAAGGAATCCGTCATTGCGGCTTTCCTTTTCAAAAAAATGACGAAGCCGCAGGACTACCTTTCTGGATTGTCCTTTAAGCACCATACCTTTCGGCATTTTGCAAGTAAAAATCTTACCGGGAGGAACGATACGCTAACTCAACCAAAGTAAGAACAATTAAATCAATACGGTGGAATATAAATACTCAACACAACGTATGAAAAATATGAAAGAGCACTCAGCGAACAGAAATGTGACTAGCACGGGAGTCTTGTTGCGAGTGACAGACAACACAACAAAATGGCGTCGCCGGCGGCTTGTCGTTTAGTGAGACTGGATGAGAAAAAGATGATGTAGAATTAGCAACATTTGCTAAACAGTATGTTTGTGGAGTCCGGGCCACATAATATTAGTGATTTACTGGCTGATCCCGCAGACGAGGGCGCCACTGTCTCTAAGTAAAGTTTGGAGCAGCGGACACCAATTAATGGAAAAAATGCTTCATAAGGTAGTGAGTTTTTTATTTTGCAAAGTTCAAAGTAAAATATTTTGGGAGGACTGAATTAGTGGGTATGCAAAAATTATTGTGCCCAAATAACAAATATATTTACAGAAGTGAAGTTTTTAAATAATATGAAATATGTATTTAAGCAAAAATAAAATGTCCGTGTTGAAACGATTAAAAGTTCTTCCAGACTAAAATCGATTATTACAAAACATCATATCCTTAATACATTGGTACAACACTAATTGATTAGAATTCAACCTGTCAAAAGTAAAATAAATGGTTGGAACGACTATAGCTAGTATAATGTGGGCTGCTCGCCTGTTGTCTGCAGCTCTTGTGATAGGTGCAAAGTAATTACCGCATGTACTGCAACATCTTAACTAGAATTGGAGTATCTTGTAGAGAAAAATTACGGTTTACAAAAAAATTACATCATCATTACACTCACACAATATATTTCAATCATACTAAAAATATTAGTTACATTATAAACCTCAAAACCCCACTTCATCTTCTACTAAAACTAAAATTACAATCACCGATCATTCTTCTAATCAATAAATATAAAGACAGCACGCTTCATTTTTTAAAACTCATAATACTATATTTAAATTTTGAAAATTAGCTAATCATAGTCAAAATTCCAATCTCTAACAGAGTATAGCTATTTGGTATAAAACAAATATGGTGGTTTCACCGTCAATAGATGTATAACGTCAAAGTATGAGGGAATTAATTTTCTTTCCAATGAATTAGTGAATGATTCTAATCGTATTACGATTTATATTGAGATTAAATGGACCAAAATAGTCAATTTCTTTTGTTTCAATCAGAAAAAAAAATTGCGTGATATTTGCCGAGGTCCCCTCTCTCTCCAACATAAGATTAAATGAGATTTGCCTCGACCCCCTCTCCCCATTAAACATCTCACGTATGCTATTATTTTCTTCTACTTTTTTGCTATTATTTTAATCTAATGATTTAACAGATATTAGCTTTACCCAGTTATACACACACCTTAGTTTGTACTTGTACTATTTTAGAATGATTAATACTCAAATAATTTTTAACATACTTATTGTTTGTAGTTAGTTTATAACTTTAAAAAAGAGTAAACATTTTCTTTCTTTTTTGATTATTTGGTTTGTGTGATATCAGATTTTAACTACCATATTTTTGCTGTTTATTTCGAATAATAATATTTAATTATTATATTATACTAACTTTCTGCTTTGTTGATTTGTTTCCGTACCTTTTATCCCAATAAATTACAAATGTCATTGGCTAATGTATAAGACGCGCAAGCCAGAAGAAAAAGTTTATAAAAATTTTTAAACAAATTTTTGTACAATATTTTTATATTATTGTAACCGTAGACAGAGCAACGTCTACGATTGTAATACTCATCTGTGATCTGTGGTAGGTAATAGTATACTCATCGGTGAAAGGCCAGTAAAGTATCTCAAAAAAAATTGGTTGTCTGTAGAACTCCGTCTACTGCCGATATTTGAACGTGACAACGTCTATTACATGGTATTTTTTTCTGGGTGCAATGAAATTATTTAAAATAAAGTAATGTATAACATTTATATTTTTATTTAATAGTTTGTTTAAATTTTCTGCTTCTGAAGTTGTACATAAATTAATTATTATGAGTAATGTGCGTGGCTCCGTGTGGCGTCAGATTCGGCCGTTACGGTGTTTTCGAGAATGACTCCACGCCGTACCAATTTAATAGACGTTGTCACGTCAAAAAAATGTAATAAATCGTGTGCTGATTTTCGGTTCCTTATTTAGACGTAATGAAACCGGGTTTGAAGTGGTTTATTGCCGGTGATGAAAAGTAGATGACGTACGATACAAACGTCCGGAAAAGATCGTGGTCAAAATCCGCTAACTAGTTGGACTAGGACGTTTGTTCAATCAACGTTCAGCCTAGTCATTCAATTAAATGTCGTCATTCAATGAACGCGCTAGTGGTACAATCAAATAGCAGATTCAACCAGATGACAGCGATATATCCATATATCCCTTATACTTTCAGAGTTTCGCCTATTATTTCAAAGTAGAGTCAGATTTATGTCAAGAGAGGACTGCCAAAATTAATTTTCGTAAAAAATACAAAGATATTTCTTCCCAAATTTAGTATGTTAATTAAATAACAAAAATTTTTTCTGGGTGCAATGAAATTATTTAAAATAAAGTAATGTATAACATTTATTTTTTTATTACGTTGCCGTGTGGCGTCAGATCGGCCGTTACACCGTTCGTGGACTCCGTGTGGCGTCAGATTCGGCCGTTACGGTGTTTTCGAGAATGACTCCATGCCGTACCAATTTAATAGACGTTGTCACGTCAAAAAAAAAAAACAGGCAGCATGGAACATCTCAAAAAAAATCTTATCTGTGAACAGTGGTTCTAATCCAAAGACATTATCTATGTCTTTGTTCTAATCATAGATCGGGTCTATGGATAGAGTATATACTAGATCTATGGTTCTTTCTGGCAAGAATAGTAGTAACACAAGGCTGTATGGGCTTAGATCCCTTTGCCTTCCCTATGTCAGGGAGAATAAAAAAAAAATAGTAGTAACAGTACTTAGATAAATTATCTAAGTAACAGTAACATTTACTAATCTGTGTTTACTTCCCCCCTTCTTGCTTTGATGTCATGAGTCCGGCGGCGCCATATTTTCTCCATATGTATAAGTTACTCTATGCCATATTTATTAGTTTGTGTTGACAATTAGTGTTTGCGTTGAATAATTTCCGTCACTTTTAATCCATAAATTTAGTAATATTGGATACGTGCTTATTTGTATTGATGAGAAGTGTTTGCGTTGATTAATTTGTAGTATCTTTGTATTGTAGTATCCGCCTCTTTGTAGTGTCCACAGATCGAGTATGTGGGTGGTGTTAATAGTGGTTAATAGTATAAATTTAATAATGTATTGATGGAATTTGCAATTAAAAATTATAATATAGTCGAAGAAAAATAAAAATCTATAAATAGTCGTGAAACTTCCATGTATTCGTTAGTAATTGTCTATGTCCATGCATACACACTTGTGCTTGTATAATCTAACAGAGAAGCGTCGTAGTTATTAACGTCTGCAAAGAAAAAAGTCATCCATATATGTACTTAATGGGGGGTGAAATTGAAATTTTCGATTTGTTTAGTTATCCTGTATTTGAATACAAACTCGTGAATAAAAGGGAACATATTTGCGTTCTGATGTCCCTTGTCAAATTGTGTAATTCAAATCACTTTCCATGTAAAGTACATCCTTTTAAAGAATATGTTAGGTTTCTGGTTCTGATTCCTCATTGAATGTGCAACATTTATGTTAAGATGAATCCTTAGTGAAATTAATTTATATTGCATCATTCAAAAAAGTATTGAATCTCTAAGTCACATCAAGGTAATAATGACAATACATTATGATAATGTTGTGAGTGTAACTTAACTAATTAATTACACTGATGACCTTATCGTAATTGTAATCTTGTGAAATTTTTAAGAGTATTTGTAAGAACATTAAATTGGTAATGGAATACTTGATTCTAAGTTTGTTGCTACATAATTAAATTACATTATCCTCTAAATGCTACAAGTTAATCCAATGTCAAGTGTTCACGAGTATAATATTCTAAGCAATTGTATCTCATAGTCTCAATAAAGCGCTGTATGACAGCAAGATATCCATTTCTGGTCTCTAAGGCTACTTGCAAGTATCAAATTGTAAAGAATGTATTAGTTGTAGTGTGAGCTAAACTATCTGGAAGTGCATTCTAACAGAGTTATATCAAAAGGCTAAGATTTCGATTTTCCAAGTCCTGATCTATCAACACCAATGATTCGAAGTAACCCAACAAAAATTCTCATTTCTTCTTTTTGATTGGTGGTGTTTTCCTTTTGGCTTTTAACAAACTCAAGATTTTTGTTCAGGTGGATTGAATTATCTTTATAAGACTGCTTTTTTGGAATTGATTGGGAAATTATAATGGTTAATTGTTGTTTTATTTATTAAAATAATGTTGTATATTTATATATTTTACCAGAGATTTAAAAACATCAAGGTAAAAAAATAAATTGAAGCATAGAAGGGGTGTATTGGCATTATAATTATAAGGTTTACTGTTTAGTCCTAAAGGTCATTGTATAATATGAGAATGTGTCCTTGCTATAGGAAATAATCATTTTTTCCATTCCGTTTAATTACATGACTTATAAATGGTTAATTCTGCAATTGGCATATTGTCAGCCGAATTACTATTGTCCAGCATTCTCCTCATGTTCGTCAGTCTGATCTTGCTTGGTATCTGTGTTGTAAAATAACTGTTTTCTATATCTCTAATGCTGTCTTCCTGTTTGCTTACAATCAAATCATCCTGTCTGACGTGGCCTTTTCAATTGCAAGGCTATGGGAGGCAGATCTTTACTAGTCCCATTGCCTATTTTATAAAGTATGTGATGTAATAATGCAACTGGTTTTTTGGTTTAGGTAATTGTCATGTTTGAGGAGAAATGTAAAATTATAGGAATATTTTTCATTAAAAGGTGTACAAAATGAACAAATACAGAGATGATAAACTGTTAACTGTTTTAGTGCAAGTGAAATTTGATATTTTTTGTCAGAGAAAGAAATCTTTTCCAATAATTTTCCAATTTCAATAATTTTTCAGCATTTTCTTAATAAAAACTTGTACGATGGTAATGAAATACAAAGAAAATAATAAAAAAAGTTTGATAAAAACTGGAATCTATAAGTAAAAATGTTAACAAGTGTGCATTGCTGCAGATACTGCGTGGAGGCCCTTCTTACAATTGGCACAAATCAAATGGCTCCTCTTCACAGCTCTGTAGTCTTTGCTACTGCACACCACAAAGCGCCGTAGACTGCACTTGTTGAACTTTTCTAAACCAAATCTTTTAGGGGAAGATTTAGTTGGAATAGGATCTGGCTTATTTTTGTTGAGCAACCATTTTTCTTCTAATTCAATTATTACATTCAATGTAAATGTCAATCTAGTAATTTTTTTGTCGGTATTTTTCTCATTATAGTCAAACCTGGATAAGCGAGAGTTGAAGGGAGCACAACCACATTCTCGCTTATAGAGGTTTCTCAGTAACCTGAGTTTCTCGCTAATGCAGATAGGGTACTGGCACCAGAAGTCAGCCTTTTAGTGGTAGAGTTTGAAACCAGAAGTCTGGTTTCAAACTCATATAACAACATATTATAAAGAGTAAATTGAAAGACTGTTGTGTAATTTGGTAATTCATTTATTACTTTGTATAAAAATTAATAAAACTGACAAAATTCTCGTTTATTTAAATAAAAAACATGTTTTAACAAAATAAGGCACTTTTCACCAGTGCTCAGCCGACAAAACCTGGTAGTCGGCCATATTGCCACTAGTGGTCAACCTAATAGAACTTAACTGATCAAATACCTATCTAACTTATATTTAAATAAGTCGGAAAATTCTTCAGTAACATCAGTACTATAAAAAATTCAAGTTATTTTTCACTTCTAAAAGTTTATCGTTGATTAACAATTTTTTGCAGGAACTTATCTCTTACGGGTTTCTGTTTCAGGAGTTTAAGAAGATAAAAGTATATTACTGAGAATTTATTTTTATATTGTTTGATTTCATCACAGCCTGTCTTCTCTGCTTCTTCAGCTATGGCATTCAAATCTTCCAATTTCCTTTTCTTTGTGCATTTTACTCTCAATTCCTGATTAGACTCATCATTTTTCTTTGTAGTTGTCCTTTGTATTTTTCCTTGTAGTCCTTTACTTTACTTTTGGTAGAATATAGACATGTTTTCCTTCTTTTTTGATTTTTTCTTCTTTTATTTTTAGCGTCTGTAACTTTCTTTCCTGAATAGCATTTTTCTTTTTTGTTTCTCTTCTTCTTTAGATATTTCGAATTGTCTCCATTCTTCAGAAGAAATTGTGCCAATTCGGTTCATCACTCTAGGAGTGGTAGATTTATTTATTGGTGATGGTATAATAACATGTTTTCGTACAAAAGGTGATACTTTTGGAGACTTAATTTGTATAATAGAATCTGTCTGTATTTTGTCATCACGAAATTCATTCCCTTGCATCAGAGAATTGTTATCTATAGGTACTAATATTAAACGGTCATTAGTTTGGCCAACGAAAGCTGAACCTATCAAAACGCGGCAAATTTAAAAAATATAGGGACGGTAACACCGAAAATAGTAGGAATAACTAATTTGATACTTCTTATTAACACGTTAACTGCCAGCCCGGTCACCGGTGACCGGACCATGCCATGTCACCGGTGACCTCGAGGCAGACCGGTTTTCAAACGCAGTTATTACGCCGGTGGCTACGTTTATCGTACATTTAGTGTATGCAAGTGACCGGAGCGGCGCTGAAGAGTAATACTGCAGCGTGGTTTCGGTGTACTTACGAAATTGTGTGAAGTATGGGGCGAAAAAGAAAAATGTAAAAGAAAAAACGTAACTGTCATAAAAATCAAGTTTTTATAATTGTGTGAAATAAAAGAAAATAATAATTAAACATAACGATGGAACTTATTGAAGCAAATTAAACAAAAAAATGGTTCATTCGGATATTCTTTACAAAATGTTGCAACTTTTTTAGTTGGCTGGCTTAGTTGGCTTATTTTTGGCTGCTTTTGAACCGTACATTGCCACACAGTTTTTATAACATTCTGAACAAAATCGTCTAGTATTTCTTACGTTACCCTATTTTTCTGTCTTTTGTCTTTTTGGTCTATCTATTCTTTCGGGTTCTAGTATAGTCTCGTCCTTTCCTGCATCAACTAAATACTCCACTAACTCTCTTCTAAACTGTACAATCCTTCCTTTTTTTTTCGTTGTACATAACCCATGCATTAACAACTGCTGTATTCAATATAAGTTCTATTCCTAATTTTTTATACCATTTAACGGTTTTACGTAATGGTGAAGAATATGCGGCCATTGGGTCGCTCATATCAACTGCGCTTTTTGTTTTGTTGTAAGCTAAAACCATTTTTGGTTTGCGAATCATTTTACCCCTTTTATTTATTTTTGAAAATCCTTTAGAATGTTTTGTGGATAACATCAGCACGTCTCTTTTGTCCTTCCACTTTAACACCCATATTCCCCGTTCATTCTCCATAGCTATTACTTCGCCAGGTTTTAATTTGGGGTCTACTACCGTTTTCGGCAAACCTCTTCTATTTTTCCGCAAAGTACCCACGAAATGAGTGTCGTTATCAAGTATTTCATTGGCCAGCTCCAAGCTTGTATACCAATTATCTGTTGCAAGAGTGTGGCCACAGCCCAGTATGTGCTCGCAAAGAAACATAACCACTCTTGTAGGCGTGGTATTCACTAGTTCATTATTTTTGCCCGCGTACAGCTCCAATTTGCATGTATAGCCTGGTAATGTACAGAGTTTAAATAACTTCATACCGTACTTGTGCCTCTTGCTTTTGTTATATTGTCTAAAAATTATGCGACCTCTGAAAGGCACTTTGCTTTCATCAATACAGATATCTTCCTTAGGTGCATATACATTTTTAAAAGTTTTGTTTAATTTATCTATGAGAGGTCGTATTTTGTAAATTCTGTCACACACATTAGCCGTATCATTATCCGTTAAGTGTAGTTTCTGCAATAGTAACTCAAATCTGTTACGGCTCATAACAGTTGGAGCAAAAGTTTGTCCAAAAACCCTGTCGGTACTCCAATAAAGGTTTATTTGAGGTAGTTTAACAAGTCCCATATACAAGATTAATCCGAAGAACCGTTTTATCTCATCTTTTGTGGTTGATTTCCAGTCATTTGAGCAAGACGAAGGCTTTGCACTAAGTCCTTGTTGCTCTGCAAACAAATTGGTTTGACTAGCAATTTCTTCGAAAATTTCATCTGGAACCATCAAGCTAAAATATTCTCCTGGGTTAGCATTTCGAAGTTGCGCAGCATATGGTGGTCTCATACCTGAAAATAAAACAGATATACACCTTACCATAACACGGCTTAATAATTATACAAAATATATCAACATAGAAAGCCGACCGATATCGATACATATTAATAGATATAGAACACTAAAAATCAATTCTAGTCTAGCTAAAACTCGAAAATAGCTTGTAGCCCGTAGGTTACCTGCGAACTCGTGCGAACCCCGTTAGGGGGTCGTGGTTCCCACCATTTCTGACAGATTTCCCCTTGGAACCCCACCCCCCAACTTAACTTTAAAGACTTTTTTGAAAAAATGTCCGATTATTGGCCCATTTTTTTTTTGTTTATTATAATTCAAATATTTAGTTTTATACTATTTTTGTGTAGCGGATTAGTTTGTTCATCATAATGCAAAATAAAAATAGAGTTACCTCAACTAAATAGGTTGTAGATAGAAGATTGATAGTTATAGCATCAAACAAAAATCAGTACAAATCAAACTTCAACCAGCAATAGTAAAAAAAAAATCTATGACACGTAGGCTGCAGACACCTTTAAAAATATCTACGTTTCATTAGCTATTCAACAAGGTATAACAAGGTAGGCTGCTATTAGATTTCTTGGAATAATCTTTGGTAAAAGTCCTAAAAGGAGTAGTGAAATTAATGTAAAATTTATCAATTATGTTACAAAATAAAATAAAACAATTTAAATTAGGTTAAACAAATGTATTTTATTTTATCTTTCGTGTTCAACATGTCCACCTCTGTTTCGCACACACACTCACATTCTGTTTCTAAGTCCACTTTTAACCACCGATGTTGTTAAACCTCTTCTTATTTGATCTGCTGCCATTAGAATCCTTTCCTTTAACACGTCTACAGACTCAATTGGGTGGTTATCGTCGTATACTATGCTTTTCATGTGCCCCCATACATAAAAATCCATGGGGGTCAGGTCTGGGCTTCTCGCTGGCCACGGTATAGGTCCACCTCTCCCGATCCACCTATTGGTATAGTTTGTGTCTAACCATTCCCGGACACATCTGCTATAATGTGCCGGGCAACCGTCGTGTTGAAACCACATGTTTCTAATAAGATTCAGGGGTAAGTCTTCAAGCAAATCATTTAATTGTGTTCTTAAAAAAATCTTGTAGTGCTCACCATTTAAGTTGTCGGGGAGAAAGTGTGGTCCAATCAAATGGTTTGATATTATGCCCATCCACACATTTACGCTGAATCTTGAGATCCTCTTGGTCGCTTCTTATTGGTTTCTCTTTACAACACACACACACACGCGAACACACCTATACACTCACTCACACACATAGATTCACGCACAAACATACACAATTAAATCTAAGATAAGAACACACGCAGAAGCATACGTGAAATGTTGAATGGGAAGGCTGGTCTTCACGACACAGGGAATCCTAGTGTGGAGACCAGTGATACTGTTAACAATCAAGTAATAAATGTATAAATAGATACTTATCATCATAAAGTTTGTAACAGTAACCTAAATTGTACTGCGTTGTTTATGTACTCAAAAAATAAATAAATAAAAAAAAATAAATTGGGATTTCCCTGTTGTTTCGGGGCCCAATAATGAGCGTTATGGTAATTAGTGATCCCATCTTTGTCAAATTTAGACTCGTCTGTCCACAAGATGTTTTTAAAAAATGATGGATCTTCCAAATCGGCGTTGAGCATAAATCGGCAAAAATCTAGCCTCCTCACTGGACATGTTCCTCTATAACATGTACCGGCGTGTAATGATATGGGTACAGGCCGGCAGTGTTAACAATGAACTATACTCTCCACTGCGAAATTCCAAATTCTCGGGCAACAACTGTAGTTGAAATTGTAGGATCTGATCTAAACCGTTGAACTATTTCACTATCTTCCAACGTATGTTCGTCATTATCAGATACTCTTGGTCTACCCAAGTCTGATCGTCGCCTTGAAACACTGCCAGTCTCTCTGAGCCGCCGGTACGAGGGTCAAACTGAAAGTTCTTAGAAAATCAAAAACTGATAGTCATTAGCCAGTTATTAGTTTTATTATATCTTTTCAAAATATTGTCCATTCACGTCAATACAACGCTGCATGCGATGGAACCACTGGGAAAAGCATTTTGCCCACTCGTCCTTAGGGGTCTCTTCAATGGCATCGCGATACGCAGCCACCGCTTCTTCAGCATTCATAAACCGCTTTCCTTTAAGTTTTTCTTTAATTTTTGGAAATAAATAAAAATCACAAGGCGCGAGGTCGGGGCTATACGGCGGGTGACCCAGTAATTCAACGTTTGATGTCGCCAAATAGTCGATCGTTCGCTTGGCGGTGTGTGACGAGGCGTTGTCGTGGTGAAGGAGGATCCTACTGCGAGGTCGTTTCTCACGAACTTTTTCCAAGACAAGTGGCAAACAATTGGTAGTGTACCATTCTGCAGAAACTGTTTTTTGATCCTCTAACACAATTGTTGCGAAATGACCTATCCTTCCAAAGAACGAGGCCACCATTTTTTTTCCCGCACTTCGATCTCTCTTCACTTTAGTTGGCAACTCCTCGAAAGGAAACACCCACTGAGCAGATTGTCTTTTGGTTTCAGGATCATAACAGTAAATCCAGCTTTCGTCACCTGTTAGTATGTCGAACACAGCATTTGAGTCACCTCCGTTAAATCTTTCAATCATTTTACGGCACCAATCCACACGATGGAGTTTTTGAGCCTCAGTCAAATTATGAGGTATCCACCGGGCGCAAAGCTTCCTGACCGCTAAATGTTCGTGGAGGATTTTCTGCACTTGACTCATACCGATGCCTAAGCTTGTCCGAATCTGCTGATAGGTCACTCTTTTATCAGTCTCTATCATACGCCGCACAACACAGATGTTATCTTCAGTCGTCGCCGTAGAAGGCCGTCCCTCACGTAAAGCATCAGTGAGATTAGTGCGACCACGTTTAAACTCATTAAACCAGTTGTAAACAGTCGCACGAGATGGGGCTTCATCGTGAAAGGCCAATCGTAGTCTATCATAACTTTCTTGTTGACTTAAATGACATCGAAAGTCATAAAAAATCATTGCACGAAAATTTTCTCGTGTTAAATTCATGTTGACGTGACACAGGCAATTTTCAATTTGCCGCCAAATCGTAAAACAAATGACAAATGAATGAAATATATACTCAGTAATATTGGCAAAGAGTTCTATTTTCAAATTTTAGAATTACTTTTTTATTATATTGTTTATAAGTGGCCAGTTCTAAGAACTTTCAGTTTGACCCTCGTAAACTCTTTCAAACACAGCATGATCTGGTGCACGGTGATTTGGAAAACGCAATATGTATTCATCACGGGCATGTGTGGATACACATTCACGGTACCCGTAACAGAGCAACATATCAGCATATTCCTCGTTCGTGTAGGTCGCCATCTTCAACTGTTCCAAACGACAAGCACAAATCAGAGTCCAGTTATACACATTCATGGTACCCGTAACAGAGCAACATATCAGCATATTCCTCGTTCGTGTAGGTCGCCATCTTCAACTGTTCCAAACGACAAGCACAAATCAGAGTCCAGTTTACAAGCAGGGTCACAGAATTAAAAGAAGTCCAATAAATCCAAGCAAAGTCAAATAAGAAAGTAAAGAGCACCAAAGAACACATTTACTACGGACGAATCGCGTAAGCAAACTAATAGTCTGACTTACCGCACCGCATACAGCGACAATAATAAAATGGCGGGATCTTTCCTTCTCGCTCACTCTTTTTTACAAAAGCATGACATCCCGCTCGCACGCATTGAAACCCTCGGAGAATAATAGACGCGACCTAACGGAATGGTTTTTTGTTACTACCTGGTACCTTGGTAACTTTTATCAAAGATTATTCCAAGAAATCTAATAGCAGCCTACCTTGTTATACCTTGTTGAATAGCTAATGAAACGTAGATATTTTTAAAGGTGTCTTCAGCCTACGTGTCATAGATTTTTTTTTTACTATTGCTGGTTGAAGTTTGATTTGTACTGATTTTTGTTTGATGCTATAACTATCAATCTTCTATCTACAACCTATTTAGTTGAGGTAACTCTATTTTTATTTTGCATTATGATGAACAAACTAATCTGCTCTCGTACCAACCAACCTCTGGACTCCGCATGTTGCATAATTTACTTAAAACTAATTACGAAAAAATAGGCGACGCGGGTGCGCGGGGAAAACGCCGTGATTGGTTCTTCCCGCTCCATGCACTCATCATAGGGATTGCAAAAGTCGATAAAATAAAAGCACCGATAATATTTTGATATTTTCGATGTTTTTTAGGCGAGATATTTTAAGTGTCTTGAATTTATGACTATTTCAAGTCTTGAATAGTTTTGCTTTCAGAGACAATTAAATGTTGATTAAATTCTTGACTCGATATATTATTTTATTGATAGATATCATATAATTTTTTATTTTATTTCAAAATGATATGTCAACCTAATATTACTGTTTATATATTTATTATCTCCAATCTTTAAAAGATGCAAGTGGGTTAAATAAAAACAACAGATTTATAATAATTACAACTTTTGTATTTATAAAATTCTCACAACAGTCATTAGAAATCAAATCGTCTAAAACATCTTTATTAATCAAAGGTTGCGTAAGATTACAAACGTATAGAATTAAAAAAAATATTTTGAAAATTGATTATCAGCTTTATGTCGACCGTTTTTTTGGTACAATGAACATATGGAAAACAAAAATGTGGCAAAAGGCTATCGAGATTATGAAATTCGTACTAAAACATTTTAAAATAGGTAACCGGTGTTATCATAATGAATCCGATCCAGCTAAATTATTGACTTTTAAAATGGATAAGTTTTTTGTATATTTTACGCACCTCACGTTCTTTAGTACGCGATTTTGTTAAAAAGGCCAATCGTGTATTAATGTACTTTACACTTTTTTTTAAATAATACAAATGATTGATTTCACAATCAAGCTGGTGATAAGAAATATCTTTGAAAAGATCTTCGTCGATGAAACTATTCATGGTTTTCGTGACTAAATAATTAAAACGATTCTTCTGCTTTACAATATTTGAGTCGTAAGTTTTAATTATTATTTCGCATCGCCGGCAAATTTTAACTACAGAATTGGACGGATAAGTCAACCCTCCTTTATCTTTATAATAAATTAAACTATTTTTGTATCCATCTTTGTCTGCAGTTAATCCCTCTATGCAAGTTAAACATTTGATTTTCTTTTTTAAAACGCCTGACACAAAACCAGATATATATTCAATTGCACTCTCGGTAAATTGTGACAGCTGCACTAGTTCTAATGCCTGTTTTTCGATAGCACCTTCATCTACTTCAGGACTCTTTTCTTCAAATCTATTTTGTCGTAAGTTAATTGCATTTATACTAGATGCACAATTCAGAATAGTTATATTTTCTAATGGAATGCAATTGCCATTTGAAGCGTTGATTAGTTCGGTATGTACAAGAAGTTTTTTATAAATGGACTCAGGTGTAGGATTGTCATTGCACCCACCATGTGATGTGTGAGAAGAAAAGTTCGATATGATCCTGGCTGATTTTATGCAATGGTATGTACCTCATAGCACAATCTTTGTTTGCGACTAGATCATTATACATACCTTTAGCACTCTCCATTGCAATACAGAAACCCAGAAATCCGGTAAAGCGAGGAGACTTGATCAATCGAATTCGACTGTCATTATTTTTACTTTTTGCCATGGTAGTTAATGACATCAAAAAATCTTTACATTCATCAAATTTTTCGAAAATTTTGAATGATTTTCTTCATTTATGGCTCTTTTAAATCCGTAACCATGCACTTTTGAATCGAGTATGTCAAATAAGTCGTTGAACAGAAGTATCATACGCGAAGTAGCCTCAACATTATTAAAATACGATAAATTCAACTCTTTGCAACAAAACAATAGTGCTTCAGCTACACTTCGACTAAATAATTGGGTAGCTAGTTTCACACTCATAACGTTAGTTTTAAAACTAATATGAGATGAGCGTAGCTTATTGGCTAAATAAAAGCTATTTGTTTCTTGTACATCATTTAGTTTTTCTACATAATTCCACTTTATTTCGTTACCGTCTGCATCAACAAAACCCTTGTAAAATTCTTAAAAAGAGTTTCTTACAAGCTTCAGCATATGTACCGGATCAAGAAATATAAAATCTTTTTGTTGAGTGGTCGGATGTGCAAAGTGTGTTTTTAAATTCGTTTCAGTTAAATTACACCCTAATGCTTTTGCCATTGCTAAATTACCTGGACAGCCGTCAAATGTTAAAGCTTTAACAGTAATGTTGTTATTATGGCATAATTCAAGTGCTTTTTTGACCAAAGTTGCTTTTTGCTCGCCTTTGGTCCCATTAGTTAAAAAATAACCGATTGGCACTTTAAAACGACACTTTATAGGGACAATTAAAAATACGAGCGCTTCTGTGCACTCATCGTTGCAATCCGCCTTTGGTCCCATTAGTTAAAAAATAACCGATTGGCACTTTAAAACGACACTTTATAGGGACAATTAAAAATACGAGCGCTTCTGTGCACTCATCGTTGCAATCTGTGACTAATCCAGCTCCAAAATCTACATAACCGTACGTACGCTAATTAGCACGATGATATTCAATTTTATTTTTCAATTTTATTTCATCAAATATCAAAGTGCTAATTAACTCTCCCCCAGACTCAATAGCTTTCGATTTAAGTGCTTTTAAAGATTCTTCAGTAAAACCTGGGCGACCGTTTATGCATTGGTACCACTTAGTAAGAGTTTTTGGTGACGGTAAACAGGTGCTAAATGTTTTACGTACGTAATCGTAAGCTTTTGCTGAATAGAAGTGTAACGTAAGAGCAAAGGATCGCAATTCTGGAGAATATTTATTTTTTGTCATGTCCTTTTTGATTTCGTAATATTTGACGATTAATAATTTCCTTATTTTGAACTCCAACACTTTCTAATATTGCTTTATTTTCTGCGGTTATTAGCAACTGTTTTTCCAATTCGCGTAGAATTGTACATAATGACGCTACCCTTTTTTTTAAATATCTATTTTTGTCTTGTAAGCACTTAATTTTTTTTTTCTTCTAGTTTAGAGGCTATTTCATTAATTTGTCTGCAAAGTCGTTTTTTAACAGGACTATTGTACAAAGACGGTGAAGTATTGTATCTAAAAGCAGTTTTAAAAGAACGACTCTTTGACTTTGGAGTAAGGTCTGTGGCTGTAGTAGGAGTAGCTAGCGCTGGATTTTGAGATGAATTGGCATTTTGTTGCTTATTTTGTACGGAACTCGACGCTTGTTGATAGAAATTATCAGGTTGCGTTGTCTGAAACCAAGTAAAGTTCCTAATTAAAATAGATAACGATTTCTAAACTTTAAATTTACTTGCCCAATTTAGGAGCTTTTAACAATCCTATAGTTACCCAAGTATAAAACATGTTACCATTTCGTTCTATATAATTTATATTCTGCGATCTAACACTTACACAATGCGAGTAAAAATTGTTATAACGAATATAAAGAAAGAAATGGTGGTTATGGTGTAAAATAAAGAATATTCTTTTCTATATATTTACATTCATATACAAAAATTATGACGTACTTTACCAACTGTAGATCCAGTAGAAAAACTATCTAACGTATCTTTTTCATATACCGAATTCTCATTGTGTATTATGAAACACGAAGGTGGTTTCAAAACATCGTCATGTGTACAAGTCTATAAAATAATAAATTATGATATTTTAGAAATGAAACATTTGAAGTCACACGATAATATCAATCAATTTGTAATTTAGAATTTTGTAACGGAAATCTATTGCAAAATACCCGATTAATTAAATTTAACAATATTTACCATATGCGGAAGTTACATTGTAGGAATAGCTCCTTCAAATAATCTTCTCCGATTTTTTAAAGGTAAAAAACAGTCTGTTGTAAAATGTCTTGAACAAATGACACTTGTTTTAGCTGGAAACCAATCGTTCCTTTTCGTAGCTTCAATCCACAGAGACTTAGTATTGGCATTTTTAGGAAATCTGCAAATAGAAATTATTCATAAAATAAACACTAAAAATCATTTTAGCTAGGCTTAAAATCTACGTGGCGCGCGCCCCAAGTGAGCTTAGATACGTCCCCGTCGCGTCCCTACACCTATTATAGTTTTGTGACTGTTTGTCTACCACCGTCTTGCGGTAGTAACAGTAGGCATTTAAAACGCGGCGGTGAATTGTTTCTTTCATAATAATCTCATTTTAAAACTATTTGAACCGCATATTTGAAATGTATTTTTACACTAAAAAATATTAGGTATTATTATTTCTTAGCGGCAATACAATTTTCTTTAAACAGACACATAACATTTAAACGAACGAAACGACACGTGCCGCCACAACCAGTATATCTTGAAATCCGTTCTTTGAGTTTTAGCAGTTGTTTAATAAAAATAAATAATAGTCTTTCATACTTACCGATGAAAAGTTATACCGTCTTTCTTGTAATTGGATGTTCGGCTGTTTTTTCCACACCACTTAACACAACAACTGGTCATTTTAAACCCTTTTCAAAAGACGTTTTATTTTGAGCAGAACGTGCTAACGGGTCTCATACTTGGTCGAAACTAAAGTGCGACGCGGGTGTATAGAGATTTATAAGTGCAAAAACATGAATGTGTTTCGGAATCGTTCGCCTAGACATGCGTAGTCCAGTGGTTGGTTGGTCTGAGAATCTGCTACACAAAAATAGTATAAAACTAAATATTTGAATTATAATAAACAAAAAAATGGGCCAATAGACAAAAATCGGACATTTTTTTCAAAAAAGTCTTTAAAGCCTTAACTTGAAAAGGGTTAAGTTGGGGGGCGGGGTTCCAAGGGGAAATCTGTCAGAAATGGTGGGAACCACGACCCCCTAACGGGGTTCGCACGACTTACCAGGTAACTCTGTATATATTTTTTTTTATTCTAAAAAGACAACTCTATATCTCTATATACTCTATAATCTGAAATAGAACATAACCTTACATAGAAAAGAACCTGTTAGTTCTGTAAATGCCATAACAGATGGTTGATGTCCTTTTGGTTTGAACCATTTTTGTGACGTACTCGCCGATAATTTCTCAATATTTTCATTCACAAATTTTTCTATGTCATCAATTTCATTCTCAGAATCACTAGGAACAAATATGCGTTTGCGTTTTTTTGAAGGATGATTTTATTCGTTCGTCAATTAGAAGGACCTTAAGTTTTACTATTACAGATAAGGTATAAATATAGGTATGTGGTGCTCATTCGATGTATTGTTTAAAATATATCGATGTATCGCAAAAACATCGACTATTAACGATGTATCGAATGGATTCGTTGTATCAAATGGTAAATATCGATGTTTTCGATGCATCGATGTATATCGAGCATCGCTACATATGTCTCTAATCACCTTAATTATAAGGTCATTGAATTTAATGATTCTGAATCGTCTTGTCAGTGGTTTTTGTTTGTTATTGACATTATTACGGATGTTGATGACAAAAGAATTAACAATGGACATATTTAACATACCGTAAAAGTAGCAGAGCGGCCATCTTTGAGTTTTTCTATTGCACGACATACAAGGTGTCTCAAAAGAAAGTTCACATTTAAATCTTTTTTTAAAAGAAAAGTCTTAGCTTTATTGAAAAAAAAAATATTTTATATTGAAATACACTGTTTGGGAATTTATTTTTTAAATCGTCGTCATCGTCCAAATGTAAACCGTTGCGCTCTCGGCATTCATTTAGTCGGGCACTAAAATTGCCTATGACAGCTCGGCAGGTAGTCTCCGTGATGGCTGCCATTTCATGACGGATATTTTCTTTTAATTGTGCCAGAGAAGTCGGTTTATTAGCGTAAACTTTTGATTTGACATAACCCCACAGAAAAAAATCCATAGGCGTTAAATCGGGACTCCGTGGAGGCCAATTTATGTCACCTCGCCTGGAGATTAATTTGTTCGGAAAAATTTCTCGAACTCGAGGCAGAGATCTGTTGGACGTGTGTGAAGTTGCCCCATCCTGCTGGAACCACTGCTGGCCTGCTGGACTTAGAGTCACAGAGAACTACTGTTTTTATACCATATTTGTCAGGTTTTTATGGTCCACGAAATCCCAGTAGTTGTTCATCCACTGTTACGTATGTACCAGGTTTGTAACTATTTCTACACACAGCAATTAACATTTTTCATATTTCCCTTACAGGCTCAAACTTATCAGTGGCTTTTCGTGCTTCGCGAGTAGATTTATCAAATTTTTCATCATTAGCTGGTAATCTTACTTCAGTTATTTTTTGTTTCTCACGTGACCTATTTATGACTTGTTATTCATCTTTATACCAATTTATGATTATTATTTGATTAGGTTTTGAATCTATAGCGTCATTGGGTCATTGGGATAGTTCTATTATTTATATCCTCTAATTGTTCTAAATGATCTAATTACTGACATCCGGAAGTAATTGAAAAACTTTTCATTGTGTTCTCTCAGCTTTGGGTATAATGTTATAAACATTAGGGAAGTATGGAAAAAATTTTTTTTTTTAGATTTTGAGTTCTAATAGTGCGGAATTGGTGCCTTATGTTAATGTAAAAATATGTGTAATTTTTCATCTAATATGGATAAAATCTTCTGCCGCCGCAGTGACCTCAAATTTTTTGGGTTTTTCAATAAGGGCGGGTAGATTTTGAAACGAAATTAAACAAGCTGCGTATGAGGTATCAACAAAATTTTTTTTTTATTTAAAAGGCACATACACTTCTCATCAAAAAATCGAAACACCTTGCAAGTTTACGTTTTGTCAGGATTATCAGAAAAATGTGTACATTTAGGAATAAATGTTAAATGTCGTTTAATAGTGAGTAATATGAGCTTATCAAATCTTAATGTTAATGTTCTAAATTTAAATGAATTTTTCATAGGTTTCGTATTTTGTTAAATGAGTCATTTTTATTCCGTATGGAGTATAAAGGAAATGGATAAAACAACACACGTAAATGAAAAAAAAAAGCTAAAAAACGTTTATTTAATAACTTGTATTCCCTCCCCGAGCTCTAATTACTGCTTCCATACGGTTCTTCATCGATCGGATGAGAGTCACGATCACATGCTGTGGTATATTGTCCCATTCCTCTTGGATTGCATCTTGCAGCTGGCTAAGTGTTTCTGGGGCAGGATCTCTTGCTCGAATTCGTCTCTTTAATTCATCCTACGGATGTTCAATGGGATTCATGTCCGGGCTTCTTGCTGGCCATTCCATAATAGAGATATCGACTTCGTTAAGATAATCTCGTACGACGCCCGCGGTGTGAGCCCTAGCATTGTCGTGCATGAATATGAAGCCGTTGCCAATAAAATGTGCATAGGGCATCACATGAGGCTCGAGACACTCTTCGACGTACCGATGACAGTTTAGTGCAGGCAGACGTGGCCCAGACACAAAAGCAAGCTCTGTCTTACCGTCGGCGCTGATTCCTCCCCAAACCGTCCACGAACCGCCACCATAGCTGACCTTTTCTTCAATGTAGCATTCTGCATAGCGTTCCCCGTCTCTTCTGTAGACCTTGTTCCTTCCGTCGTTACCATACAGCATAATTTTACACTCATCAGAAAAGAGAACTTTGCTCCACTGTAGGTATGACCAATTTAGGTGCTCACGTGCAAAGTTAAGGCGCGCTCTTCGATGGTCTGCAGTTAATTTCGGCCCATTTGCTGGCTTATGCGGTACCAGTCCACGATCCTTCAACCTTCTTCTAATTGTAGAGTCACTTACAGCCACCCTTCGTACAACACGAAGCCGCTGCTGCAGTTGAAAAGCGTTAAGGCGTCGATTTCTTAAAGAAGTTGTTACAATAAATCGATCATCTCGCTCAGAAGTGACCCGATTCCTGCCAGATCCTGAACGGCGCGTGAACAAACCAGTCTCCCGATAACGTTTATAGACTCTATGAACAGATGACAGGCTTAGATGCAGTCTTGCAGCCACAACACGCTGACTAAGGCCAGAATCCAGCAATGCCACAACTTGGGCGGCTTCTGTGGGCGAAGTATCCATACGTTTTAGAAAAATAACCTTTTTTCAGACGTCCCAAAGTCACAGTATTGAAATAAAAAACAAAAAGTTTAAGGATAGGCGCCAATTTTTAGTTTTTAAACGCTAAATGTACTCCAACCCTAAACACACATTTGTCTCAAAAAGTGATTCATTTCGTTTATAAGATAAACAAATGAAATTCTAATTTTGAATTTAGAATTTTCGCTTATTACTGTAATGGCCAAACTGCCAGCTATACATTTATGTTTTTTTTTCATCGTATGAATTCTTTTTTGTGTTAAATTCGGACAGAAACAATGAAAACGGAAGTGTTTCGATTTTTTTGATGAGAAGTGTATATGCCATTAAGTATGGAAGATGACATCATTCAAATGCCCGCCTCGGCTTCTCACAGTGGCACGGATCCGAGTGGTCCAATTTTCAATAACTCTTCCGCATAGATCCGCCTGAATTTGAGCGATGGCATGTGTTATGTTCGCCTTTAGGGCATCGGTGGATTGTGGTTTATTTGCATAGACCTGCGACTTCAAAAAACCCACAAGAAAAAGTCTTGCGGGGTTAAATCGCATGACCTTGGTGGCCAATTTACATCACCCCTGCGAGAGATAACCTTAGTCTCAAATCGCTCATGCAGAATGTCAATCGTGGCGTCCGCTGTGTGGCACGTAGCGCCATCCTGCTGGAACCACATGTCGTCTAGGTCCATATGGTTCAACGTGGGCCATAAAAAATTGGATATCATCGTTCTGTAGCGCTCGCCGTTGACAGTGACCGCCTCACCAACGTCGTTTTCGAAAAAATACGGACCAATGACGCCGCCGGCCCAAAATCCACACCAAACCGTAACTTTTTGAGGATGCATTACCACCTGGTGAACCTCGTGTGGGTTTGTGTTGTTCCATATACGGCAATTTTGTTTGTTAACAAAGCCATTCATCCAAAAATGCGCCTCGTCGCTAAAGATGATTTTTTGCCCGAAATAGGGATCATCTTCCAAACGATTCGAGGGCCAGGCAGCGAACAAACGACGTTGTCTATGGTCATGAATTTTGAGCTCCTGGGTCAGTTGAATCTTATACGGGTGTAACCCTAAGTCCCGTCGCAAAATTCGCCAAGTTGAAGTTTGCGAAAGGCTGAGTTCTTGTGCACGGCGAGGAATCGACTGCCTCGGTTCTGCTGTACACTTTGACGGACCGCCGCGATGTTCTCGGCTGATCTTGCGTTTCTTGAACGTACAGGTGTGGGTTGATCGATTCGATCGATGATCCTTCCTCGCCGGACCGCGATAGCGAGTGGACGTGCGCACTTACGCTTACCTTAAATTAAATTCATATTTATCTGGTATCAATTGAAGTGAGAGTGATAAGGACAAAACGTGTGAGAACACTATACAGTACGTGGTCACGCTTCAAGTGTACGTATTGGCCTATTGCTTTCTTGTCCATTTTTGAGAGATCTCCGTTGATACTTGAATTCCGTGTATCCGAAGATCCACTGTTTTGGTTTTAAATTTAACTACTAAAAGTACGAATTGTGCAAACTTTTTCATCGAAATGTCTAAACTACTACGGACTCCACCGGAACATACTATTCATCATGTCTCATCGGAAGGGGATATATCCACACTCCATGCTGTGACTCCGACAAAATATGAGCACGTGGGACGAAAACCTAAAAGAATTCGAGTAGATAGCGCCTCACCAGAAAATAGTTCATTTAAAGATGAGTTACTTACTATGTTAACTAATTGGAAAAAGGATCAAGACCATACCTTTAGTTTGTTACGATCAGAAATATTACAATTAAAGGAACAAGGCGCAGCCATTCAAGCTACAAATACCGAAATGGAGAAGTCACTAAACTTTATGTCCCAACAGTATGAAGATTTACAAGAAAAGCTGCTCAGAATGGAACAGGAGAGGAGGGAGGATTTGAACTATATTGCCTCATTAGAGAACAAAGTTGACAATCTACAAAAAAAGCTCAAGTTCACAGTTATCGAGTTTCGCAACTTGCCTTGTGAGGTTGAATCGGTTAGGAATGAGACACAACAGGACCTTTGCAAGCTAATACAAAAAACATGTAAAGTTATACAAGCTGACATAGATCAGTGTGAAATTAAGGATATTTTTCGAGTCAAAATGAAAACTGGCGCTGACACTGTTGTTGCGGATCTTACTTCTGTTCTGGCTAAAAATAGGATCTTAGATGCTGTAAGACACCACAATAAAACAAACCCCACACACAAACTATCTACGCAAGCAATTGGATTACCAGGGCCTGCCAGACCAATATATATATCTGAGAGTTTGACAAATAAAGATCGCAAGTTATACGGACAAGCTAGAGCCAAGGCAAAGGAACTTGATTATAAATTCTGTTGGATTAGCAATGGAAGAGTCTACCTACGCAAGTCTCAAGGCGGACCACGTTTGGAAATCAAGAATGAAACTGACTTCACATCACTAATGAAAGAATGACTAGTAGGCCATCTAGTGTCACATTTTCCTTCATTTTTCTTGTTATCATCACCCAAACATATATTTTTGCTTATCATAATATTATTTTGTTGTTCTCAGTGTATCTTAGTCCTTAACAGCGCTTTGCTGGTTCTTGTATTCGGTGCGTCTTCCAATCATTTTAAAAATACCGACATACGATTACATTTATTTTTACTAATACCCTTATCATTCATAATACTATTTGTATTTAACATTTATATATACAATAATTATATTCAGGGCTATTGTTGTTCATATATGATTGCCTCGTACCTTATAGTCATTTGTTTATGTCTGTTTCCGTGCAATAACACTGTTATACACGTTCTTTATATGTTTATAAGCCAGCCGGTGAACTGTTATGTGAATTATATTAATGCACTGAATTATTTAAATAGAATAGATCTGTATACTGTCATAGGGCTCGTAACTCGTGAATTTCTTTATGTTTATGTTACAGTATTCTGTAACAATGTACTCCAATCACACGTTTACCACACAAAGCGAGTTTTTAAACCGAAATCTTCTGTTTTTCAAATCATAATGATACACGAAGGTGTAAATAAGCTCATTCTAGTTGTGACCGTAGCTGACTATCTTAATAAAAGTGGATAACTTCGATAACCTTACGAGTGATTTAGATGCATTCAAAATATTTGTACCTGTTACCTGCTCACCAGAGGAGTGCTCAAAACATTTGACGAAGCGAAATAATTACCTAACAGTACTGCAACAAAATATACGTAGCATAAATTGTAATATCTCGGAACTATATGTTTTCTTAGCAAGATTAAATATAAGCTGTGACTTTATAGCCCTATCTGAGTGCTGGTTGTCTTCTACAATCAACGTACCCACTATACCGGGCTATAAAGCATATCAAACTTCAGACAATTATAACCAAAATGATGGAGTTGTTTTATATGTGAACCAACGTGTGAAATGTAAGGTCGAGCAGATCCCCCTAAGCGAAGCAAACTGTCTTCTGACTAAAGTGGGTACTGACATTGTATTGATTGCAATATATAGACCTAGCTGTTTCTCTGACACAAAAACATTTGTTTCATCGCTCAGAAAGTTACTCGAAACCCTTGTTTCCTACAGAAATATCATTCTTGTTGGTGATATAAATATTAATCTATTAAATAATTGTCCCGTAACTCAAGAGTATCTTGAAATGCTATCATTTTATGGTCTTCTTCCCGCAATTAATACACCCACTAGAGGTGCAAGTTGTTTGGACCATGTTATACTTAAAACAAAAAACAAGGCTCTGACATTTAACTTAGGTACAACAATAACAGATCATTCGTCAGTTCTCTCTGCAATCAGTACAAAATTAGCCTGTAAATACGAGTCAAGTAGACATAGTTTTAAATTAAACATCGACAATTTTGAAAATAGCTGTGCGAAAATTAATTTTGAAAATGTATATAATGAATCTGATTTAAATATTGCTACACATAAATTTATAGAATTTGTATCTGCAGCCATTGCTAAAAACTCACTAAAAATAAAAGTACCTAAAAGTAAATTTACTATCAAGCCCTGGATCACTATCGGCGTGTTGAGATGTATAAGAAATAGAGATTATATGCACAAAAAACTTCGAAAAGATCCTTTTAATGAAACACTGATTATAACCTATAAGAGATATCGCAATTACTGCAATAATTTAATAAAAAGACTTAAAAGACAATATGAAAAAGATCAATTGAGTACAGCTAAAAATAATTCTAAAAAACTATGGTACACTATAAAAACGATAACTAATTTAAACGTACAAAAGTCAGTTGCAAATAAATTACTCGATAACTCGACTGACATAAACAAAAAATTAAATTCTATTAATGATTTTTTTGCAAACGTTGGCAGAAAATTAGCTGAGGATATTCCATCAAATATACCTCCTTTCCATCGTACCACTCTTGCACAACCGTATAATTGCAACTCATTTGTTTTACTACCTACAGACATCGAGGAAATAGAACGAGCTATAAAAAACCTAAAAACAGATTGTGCGGCTGGTATTGATGCCATTCCACTAAAGCTTTACAAGCTGTCTCAGCGATTGTTACCCCAGTTATAACGTTTCTCCTTAATAGATGTCTGAAAACTGGAATATTCCCGAATCCCCTTAAAAGGGCCATAGTGTACCCTATCTATAAGGCAGGTGACAAAGGATGTGTCAATAATTATAGACCGATTGCAATCTTGCCTTCTATATCCAAAATCTTTGAACGCATAATATCCTCAAGATTACAAAATTATTTACAAAAACATCAATTGATAGCGAAATCACAGTTCGGTTTTAGATCGGGTCTTTCTACAGAGGATGCAGTTATGGAACTAACAGAATATGTTGTTAAAAAGCTAGATAATAAAAAGAAATGCCTCACTATTTTTCTAGATCTAGCCAAAGCTTTTGACACAGTTGCTGTCCCAAACCTCTTATCCAAACTGGAATCCATGGGCATACGGGGCGCACAATTGTCACTTTTTGCAGACTACTTGAGAAATCGAGTGCAATCTATTAAGATTCAAGATTACATCAGTTCTGAACTTCCCATAACATACGGAGTCCCGCAAGGAAGTATTTTGGGTCCTACACTCTTTCTCTGCTATATAAACGAGTTGTGTGATCTGCGTATTCCAAACTGTAAGCTTGTGGCTTATGCAGATGACACAGCTCTTACATTTCATGCTGACACGTGGGACGAACTTCATGCCGTCGCTCAATCAGGATTCAATACAGTATGTCACTGGTTGGCTTCAAACTCATTAACACTAAATGCCGATAAAACTAAATATATTGTATACACAATCCAAAACCGAACCATACCTAAGATATCCCTTGTTGCACACAGATGCTCTTTTCCTCCACTGGTCGGCTGTGTGTGTTCACCTATCAGTGAAACTAGAGATATAAAGTATCTAGGGGTGCTGTTGGATAAACATTTAAGCTTCGACCAACATATTCATCTTGTCTCAACAAGAATCAGAAAACTAACCTATGTATTTAAACAGTTGCGTCATATTGCGGACAGATCATTGTTAATAAATATTTATCTTGCACTTGTACATTCAATTATATCATACTGTATCACATCATGGGGCGGTACAACTAAATCAAGACTTCTTGAGATTGAACGAGCACAAAGAATGATACTTAAAGTAATGTTTCTCAAACCATGGTTATATCCTACCCATAAACTGTACACTGATAGTAAATTGTTATCTGTTAGACAGACGTACATACTCTTGGCTATTCTTCGCCAGCATAGGTTAATACCTTATGATAAATATGTAGAATCATCTTCAGCCAGGAGACACTATACTGTCTGTAAAAGCATCAGAACAAGAACAGCATTTGCACAACGATTTTTAAATTTTCGGGGAGGAAGATTGTATAATGCTGCAAACAAAACACTTAACATTGTTAATACGTGTAGAAAAGAAATGAAATATAAGGTTGTTACTTGGTTGAGCAATCTTAATTATGATGAAACAGAAAAGTTATTGTATATAGTCAAATAAAGATAAAGACCGTATTGAGTATAGGACTAGTTTATGTGTATATGCGTATATATGTTGATGTCTTGTGTACATTTATAAATTATTATAAAATAAAAGTATATTTTATGTATTATATTGTGTATATATATGTATGTATGTATGTATGTATATATGTATGTATATATGTATGTATGTATCTCTGTATTCATAAGTATGTAGGTTAATCATTGTTGGTTAAGTTCTTCAGATCATCTCACAACAGTTCTATTTTTATTTAGCATTTATATTTAGCACTAGTGTAACTAGCATAGTTTGTAACCTAAGCGAGGGGACCTGGAGACCTAAGTCACAGGCAAAAGCCTAGTTTAGGATCCAGTCTCTCATAATATTATATCTATTAAGAGTTGCAATGTCCGAAGATTATAAAATGTTATGTTGTGAGAGAGAAAATAAACTATTTATTATTATTATTATTATTATCGATTAACGAACCGGTTGTTTCAAATTTTGCCACCAAACGCTGAAGAGTCGACTGTGAAGGGTCACCACGTCTACCGTAAAATGGGCGCAATGCACGCAACATTTGCACTAACGAATACTCATTTTGATAATAAAGTTTTATCATTTGTACGCGCTGTTCAATCGTGTAACCTGCCATGGTGATTTGGCATAAGCAACTGAATAATAAGCAAAAGATTTGACAAGTGTCACCAAAACAAAATGGCCGCCACGGGCCGCCAAAATCTACCCGCCCTTATTGAAAAACCCTTTATATAAAAATGTTAAGAACTTTGAAGGCTAAATATTGTAATTATTTTAGTGGTAATTAGGTATTAAATAATGAAAAAGTAAATTTAAATATTTATTGCAGTTATAAAATTAAAAATAGATGCAATTTTCAAAAATATTTTTTTATCACTTTGCTTTAAAATCTCTTTTTGTTTCAAAGGAGACTGGCGGGTTTGTTAGGAGTGTTCAGCCTGGCCACCTACACGAAAACTTTTAATGTCTTGTTAAAGTTAAGTCCGCAAGGAAATCAGAAATAAAAGAATTTTTCGCCAAGAACTTGGACAAAAAAAGTTATAGTGGTTTAAGTATTGACAAAAAGTTAGGTTATGTTTTGATTTGATTAACAAATTCGCAATAGGTTTGTGGTTTTTTAATTTGGTAAGGCCTTTATTTAACTTGATAATTAATAATTTCAAGAGATGTAACAGTAGAAACATTACAGATGGCACTGAGGTACTAATTCTTAATCAAATAAAATCGGATATTTATGTTTTCTGAAACAGCTCTAAGATCTGCATGACGGATTCTATTTGTTTGATTGTTATTAATAGCTTATATAAACCACAAAAATCGGATGAGTTCAGTATCTAATAGTGCTTATATACATATTTTTACTCACAATAGGGATTGAACTCAATTCCACCAAGAAAAATCCACATGTTAGCGAGTACTCTAAAATGATGAGGATATTTATTACACAGCTACCATAATAAGAACAAGCAATAAGAACATGATATCTAACATCAAATCATATTCCGGTTCCGGTATTGGTCGTAGTAGTCACTCAGTGCGTCTTGCAGTAAATATTAATTTTAAATACCTGGTTAAGTAAGCTTCTGCATCATACAAATTAGAAGATACATCAAGACAAAGTCGCTGCTTGAATATAACCTATGCTTGGAAGCACACAATCACTTCACGCTTGTATTTCCTGCACAAATTTGCCATCAAGGTGAGATTTTTTGCTGACCGTTATATTTAAATATCACAGAAAACACCAAAATCTTGGATCATTAATTAAGTAAATACGTAAATACAGTTATTCAAGGTGCTGACTTAGCAGCTGATTGGCTCTTAACACCGGCTGTCAAAAGTGTCAATGTTTTGCACAGATTGGTTTTAAGGTATATGGACCAGACAGCATTGAGCCGCTCAGTTTAGTTTATTTGGATGCGTTCAGATATTTTGAAAATTTTATACTAGTTCGGTGCCTGATACGTGATACAAAATGAAATTTGCGTGTTGTAAATCTACCAGTGAAGGTGCAGTTGGTGCACTTATATGTACTACATGCAACAAGAACTTTCATGTTGCCTGTCTTTACCCTACGGACAAAAAGAAGGCACTTAGCACCGAGTTCAAGAAAGCATGGATTTGTCCTGATTGTACTGTGAATCAACCTCGATTGGCTAAGAATGACAACACACCTGTTAGAGTTTCTCAATGCACGTCTCGTCCTGTACTGTCAGACAATGATAACGTAAATTGTCGTCGGGGTGGATCTTGCTCAGACTCACCCCCACCATCTAAACAGGTAGATAAAAAAGATAATCTTGTTGCAACACCGTCTATTGGCGAGATCGTTAAAAGCTGTATAGTCACTGAAATGGAGGTGATGAGGTCCGAGTTACGTGCAGCCATTTCAGAAGCAATTGCACGCGAACTTAAACCAATTAGAGAGGAAATGGTTAGCATTAAGGAATCATTAAATTTCATTAGCAACCAGCATGATGTTTTGAAAAAGAGAGTTGATGATCTTGAGAAGGATTTTAAGTCGGTTGGCAGTATAACTTCCGATGTTTCTATTATTAAGGAATCTATTGCCAGAATGGACTCTGACAATCATAAGCGGGAGCAATGGGCCAGGCGTTCCAATGTCGAGATCTTCGGGATACCAGAAAGAAAGGGTGAAAATTTGATGAAAATCTTAAAAGATATCGCCGATATTGCCAAGTTTTCTCTCGACCCCACTAATGATATTGATTTTGTTACTCGTGTAGCACCAAAGGCCACTGAGAACAAAAAAATAAAACCAATTGTCGTCCGTTTTTTGGCCCGGTGGAAAAAGGATGACTTTTTGTCGACTACAAAAAAACTCAGACTTAAAAGCTCTGATATTAAAATTTCTGGATCAGACTCATCCATTCATTTTAATGATCACCTGACAAGCGAAAACAAGGCTCTATTACAGCGAGCTAAAAATGCATGCAGAGAGAAATTATATAAATATGTATGGGTGAAAAATTGTGTGATAAAGGTGCGACACTCTGATACTTCACCAGTGATAAACATATTGAAGGACTCTGATTTAAACAAAATCAAATAGGTTGTCTTTTATTTGTAATATATTTGATTCCAGACATTACTTTGCTGATCGCTTGTCTTCTGCATATTAATTATCTTTGGGGATGTGAACTTGTCCGAGTATCAACGCCTTATATTATTTATGTCAACGTCTTTCATATTTTGTTACTACTAACTTTTTTTTTTATTTTTTTGCTTATAGTTGCTATATTGGTGCTTACGCTGCTGGCTTTATATTTCAAATGTTATATGGTTCACCCATCAATGTGCTATACTTTTTTTAACAATAAGAATGGCTAACAATAAAAGCATAAATCTGTACTACCAAAATGTTCGCGGCTTACGAACAAAGACTAATAGTTTTTTCCGAAATATGATGTCGGTTGAGTACGATATTATCTGTCTGACTGAAACATGGCTCATGCCAGGTATTTTTGACTTAGAGCTATTTGATTCTCGCTATAATGTGTATCGGTGTGATCGTGATTATGTTTCCCGTGGAGACCAGCTTGGTGGAGGTGTACTTATTGCAGTACGTAGAGAACTATCGGTGAGCTCTTATGGGATTATGCCTATGCCTAATGCTGCTGCCGAGGTAATAGAGGTTTCCATTGAATTAAAATGTTCACCTGGTAAGCATGAGCGGCTTCATGTTTTTTGTGGCTATTTTCCACGCTGTAATTTACATTACGAAGCCTTATGCACTTTTTTTGAAAATGTGTCTGACTTTTGTATTAATAACTCAGATGACTTGTGCTTAGTTTTAGGTGACTTCAATATACCATCAGCACAATGGTCGCGCAATGGACACGAAGTTTGTTTAGGCAATAAGTTGAGCAGCCATGACACAACAATTCAAGCTCTAGAAGGTTTTTTAAATTTTACTGATTTAAAGCAGTATAATGATGTATATAATGATAATAAGAGAGTTTTGGATCTTATAATTTGCGATAGGGACTGTGTGGTTTCACGTTGCAGTGATCCTCTGGTTACAGAGGATCACCACCACCCCGCCTTAATTGTTAATGTGCAGTCTCTGTCATCCCGCGTTCTTCGCCCTATGTCACGCACTGTGCGTTTGTTCTCTAAGGCTGACTTTGACACCATAAACAGCAAAATTAGTGCTTTTGATTGGCAGGTTTTACATAAGTGTATAAACATTGATACAGCGGTGGCAAAGTTTTATGAGATAATAAATGCAATTATCTCAGAACACGTTCCTTTAAGAAAGTTTAAATGTGAAGATCGTCACCCTCCTTGGTTTACACCAGCTCTTGTTAAAATTATTAAGGAGAAACTAAAATTCCATAAAAAATGGAAAATTTACCATCGGCAGAGTGACTATGACACTTTTTCTCTTTTGCGGGATAGACAGAAGCGGGTACAAAGAGAGTGTTACGACAAATTCATTATGAATGCTGAAAGTAAAATAAAAATTAACAGTAAATATTTTTGGACATTTGTTAAATCTAAAAAAACTTCTTGCAGTTTACCCGATTCAATGTTTTATAACGAAACTGTATCAAGTGATGGTAGACAAATCTGCAATTTATTTAACGAGTATTTCAAATCAGTTTTTGAACCCCCTGTTGTAGACTCACCTGATGGAGAACTACAATCTGCGACGAGCCCACCTACAATTATTAGTTCTATAGAAGTCCCCGAAGAATTGGTAGCAAGATACTTGAAGTCTCTTGACATATCTAAAGGTAATGGGCCCGACGGAATCCCACCTATTTTTCTTAAAAAATGTTACGAAACTCTAGCTCTCCCATTATCTATTTTATTTAATATATCACTGGTAACAGGCAAGATGCCCGAGATCTGGAAACAATGTCATGTCGTACCCATTTATAAATCTGGCGATAGACACAATATCCAAAATTACAGGCCAATATCTAAAATAAGTACGATACCAAAGCTTTTTGAAAAAATTATTTATGACATCATTTTTCCTCTTCTGCGTCCAGTTATTAATGAACAACAGCATGGTTTCATCAACAAGAAATCCACTGAAACTAATCTCTGTGAATTCACCCATCGTGTTGCAACAGCAATGGACCAAGGTTATCAGGTTGACACGGTGTATACCGACTATACTAAGGCATTTGATAAAATTCCACATTCTATTCTTATACGCAAAATTGATGATATCGGTATTCATGGAGATCTTTTGCGTTGGCTTGAGTCATACTTAAAGCAACGAAGTCAAGCAGTTACTATCAAAGGTTTCTGTTCCACGTTTGTTCCCATATCTTCTGGGGTACCTCAAGGCTCACATCTCGGTCCCCTTCTATTTAATTTATTTATTAATGACATTGTATCAATATTTAAAAATTCTGACATTCTTATTTATGCTGACGATATGAAAATATTTAAAAATATTAAATCACGACATGACTGCGAGCAGCTACAGAATGAACTGGATGAACTTTGTTGTTATTGTGATAGTAATCATTTGACTCTTAACCCTAATAAGTGTAATTTTATTTCGTTTAGCCGTAAAACAAAACCTATTGAATATACTTACAATCTAAATAATGTACCTCTTAAAAAAGTTGAACAGGTTAGGGATCTGGGTGTTTATTTAGATACAAAATTGGTATTTAACACGCATATAGAAACTATAACTGCTAGAGCGTATCGAATGCTGGGATTCGTTATGAGGATAGGCAGAGACTTTAAGCAGTGTTTCACCCTGTCTTTGCTTTATAACTCCTATGTCAGATCTATCTTAGAATATGCGTCAACTGTCTGGAACCCACAATATAATGTTTATATCGAAATGATAGAAAGGATAAACAAAAAATTTGAAAAACATCTCACATTCAGATCTGCTAGATCTGGCGAATTACTTCCATATATGCAATCACTATCAGGCCGTCGCAGTGAGAGAGATCAAATTTTCTTGCACAAAATTTTGAATAATCATATTGATTCATCATTTTTGGTTAGTAATATAGGTTTCAGATGCCCTCGGACAAGTTCACGTTGCACTAATACTTTTAATATTCCATTCTACAAGACGAAATATGCTAGCAACAACTTTATTTGCAGATCCTGTAAGAAATATAACGATGAATTTAATTCTATAGACATTTTTAATTATTCACTACATTGTTATAAAAAACTGGTAAGGCAATTGAATACAGCAAAAATTGAATGAATTAATTAGTTTGACATTTTCTTAATTTATTTGTATGTAAAATTGATTTGGATTGGTTTATATATCTTAATTTTAATTTAATTTATTTGACATTTTCATATTTTCATATTGACATTTGATATCCCATTGTACTTTTTTTTCCTTTATTTTTTTTGTTTGACTAAATTGTAATTAGGTAGTTTATTAGTTTTGACATTTTATCTTTATTGACTACACTTTGACCAATTTATTTGTATTTGACATATTAATTCTATTCTTTTGACTTTTATTTTATATTGTAACTATTTAATTTTAAATGTTTTCTTAATTATTGTTATACTTATTGCTTTAATTATTTAATATGTCATTTTAAATAACTGTGGAAACTTTACTGATTTATGTTTGAATGTATCTGTTGTATTTTTCTGTAATTTATAATAATTGTATGTTTCCCAAAAAATAAATAAATAAAAAAATAAATAAATAAAAGGATTTCTATTTAAAAAGTAGTAAGATTAAATGAATAACAACTTTTCTTACTTATTATTTATTCATCATCATAACACCAAAAGAATTTCATCCAAAAATTGAGCCGGAGGTCTAATGTTTTGTTCGTATCTAGCCCAACTTAGGTACCAAATCACAGACATTATGTGGGCACAACAACCTACTGTTCGCCTTCCTACAATACAATTGCAGCAGTACTGGGATATTGCTTCCCTTCCAGATAAATTACTATTTATTAATATGAAAACAAAATATATTTTCCTACTCACATGCCTACTTTGTATTTTTCCTCTTAATAGCCAGGTATTTTCATCAAAGACTGGTGGCATATTGTTACGAGCCTCACGACACACTTGAATGGTATAGCAACCATTTGTCCTTATGTGCTCGCCATAATAGGAGCGAGCTTGTTTTATTTGATAGCTGCCCAAAGATATTAGTGACAGCTCAGATAAGGTTAGGCGTGGAAAATCTTGCAAGTTGTGAAGATTAGCTTCCATATTTTGAAACCATGCCTTCTATTTAAATTATATTGCGACACTAAGGCAGATAGCTCGTTGTTCACATACATTTTTTCTCGAATAATTGTTGCGTTGTTCATGGCTGCGTTCTCTCTATCAGTAATCAAAGGGTGAAACCTATTCAGCAATGCACTAGCACATAAAAAATCTGTCATTAGATGTCGAGAAGCCACATTAAAATACTCCTGCCTAAATATTTTAAAGTCCCTCTTATATCTCCCATTTACAACCTCCACTACCCACCTTGTTATAGTTACAGCCCTGGTTTTATTAGCTTCTAATGTTGAAAGTTGGTTTTCGTTTGGCTGTAAAGAGGAGGGAGTATACGAGCAATAATTACATTCTTCTATTATAGGAATAGCATCTCGAAATCCCTTATCCAAAATAAATATATCTTCTGGGCGAAAAAATCTCCTTATCGAGCTATCAGCATTCTGTAGTTCATTTATTAATATTTTTGCATCAGATTCAGTGGCTGGATAGGGCCCTAATACATCAATGATATATCCATCTGTTGTCACTATTAATAGAGGCTTAACGAGATTGGTATATTTATGTAAGGAGTATGTTTTTTTCTGATATAAGTAATTTGAACTTTTCTGAATGTACACGTAGGTGCCATCAAGAATCACAATGGCTTTCCTATCATTAGGTTCACTTTCTGGATTTCCAAACAATCCATTTGGAATCAATAAATTTCTATTGGTCACGTCTCTTCTTGTAAGATTATCCAAGCCAATATGACGAGGAACAAAATATTGCTTCAATATATTTCTTACTTTTGTCATTAAGTCTTCCAATGTTCGTCGAGGTATATTTAATAAACTTGACAATCTTTCATCGGAATCTCCTGTACGCAATTTAATTAAATAAGCAGCCAAACCTGTGGTACCCCTTTTAATTTGAGATAACTGAGGAACTTCAGACATGATTGCCATAAATTGATCTTTTGAAAAACCTATCCAATAATACATTAAATTCTCAGGAATTTCAAGAATATTATTAAAATCAAGAATAAGATTATCAGATTTTAAAAGTGACATCATGTCTTCCACTTGTTCAGCTGTGAATGATGAAATACCTGCTGCTATGACACTCTCCCAATCACCCATTAAATGTTGTCTACAAATGCGACAGTTTTCTGGGACATAATAATTAAACTGCAACAGCAAATGCTTTCGTACAGACAGAGGTACAACAAATCGATGTTGGTCTTCACAGCTAAAAAAAATACACCGGTTTTCAGTAACTACTGCACGAACATAGTTAGGCAAGTTAATAGTATTTAGCTGCTGAGGGCTATCTGGTGGAGTATTATGTGTTGATCTTTCTTCAGTGGCAGGTGATGATAGAAAGTTTTCATTTTCATCGGGTTCGGAGACAAATACTTGTGCTTGTGATGTTGAAGGGGCAGAATACTGATGTTCACTGGCTCTCATCCAACAAGGATGACATATATGACTATCAGACTGCACCTAAAAGGTAAAAATGAATTGTAATTCAAATCAATAAACCAAATACAATATCCCAAGAAATAACTGGTAGCACATTAATATATCTTAATTAGTTCTGTATGTAATATGCATATAATAGTTAAAATATTGTTATAATCTTCTATTTTTAATATTATTTCATAGCGTTCCCGTTATAATATAAATAAAATGTTTATTTTATTTACAGTTGTAACATTATACACAAAGATCATTTTTATTAAGTACAAGAACAATATTAAAATATGTGAACTAGGTAAAAACCTGTGTTTCAGACAAAGAAATGCTTACATGTATTATCGAAGAGGTTTTATAAAGAATTAAACAATACATGTTTCTTTTATTGGTAAAATTTTCCATTATGGACCGTCGATTTAAGGGTCGGAGAGGGGTGGGGGGAGGGGGGGAAGGGGTAGCTCCCCCCCCGTCCCATCCCCAACCCGCGGAGCCCCATAGTTATGGAGATATCCATGGTTAAAGTTTTGAGGTTAGGTTAGGTTTACACACTAATTTTTTAGATGTATGGATCGGGGAGGGCGAGGGTGGGAGGGGTCTACCCCGTCAGCATCGTTTGTTCATTTTCGGCATCTCCACCCCGCGATACCTCACTGTTACGGAGATATCCATGGTTAAAATTTTGATGTTAGGCGAGGGCGATTTTTCGGATAGTTTGAATAAAACACAAGGAATTTGAATATTATTTTATTTAATCAAATTTATATACATGCTTTATGGCTATAATTAACTCCTCGAATGGATCCAAATTTTCAATCAAATTTCTCCGCCTCCAAACGTATTCGCACAACCATTGTGTAAAATCTTGTTTATTTTGTTGCTGTCGAAATTTTAATTTGAGTCCCCTCCACTGGCTCTCTATTCTTTGTGTGTGTGTCCCGTCTGGTGCCACAAACTTATTAGTCGGGTCACTATGGTTGACCCGTTTATGAATATAACCATGCTGAGGAAGGTTCAGATATGCTCTCCAATAGTCAGTGTGAATAATGGAACCTTCCTCTACATGTTTTTTTATTAGTGGCACCAACATTTCAGCTGACCTATCATTACCGGGACACACCTCCAGTCGCAAATCATCACTACCATCTTCAATCATTCCGATCACCCAATGGCCCTCGATGTGGCGCCCTCGATTGTACTTTCTTTTCCAAATTTTGTTTCATCATTTTTCATATTTTTTTTCATTGTTCATAAAGTTGTGCAAATAGCACTACTTTATTGGGGCCACCTATCTTCCCTTGGCTCTTTGGGTGTCTAATTCATAAATGGACAAAGTCTCCCGGCAATAGTTGAACCAGTCCGCCACAGTTCTTGTTGAAATCACCGGACCATCTTCACTACTCAACTCTTTTCTGGTTTGGTGGTATGTCAGTCCCTCACTGAATGCATACATAATTTGAAATATATAAGTAGGGACAACCGTGCATTTTCAAACCATGTTCCAATTGCTCGAGACACTGTTTTAGTCCGGCAGTTACTTTTTCGGCATCTAAATTTGCCAACTTGCCCAGATTCCTTACATAAGGTCATTGGTGACCTATGGTATGAACAAAGCTTCCCTCTAGGGATGAGGCCTTTCTCTTCCGCAAACTGGACACACTGGTCATGTGTTCCCAGACTGGAGAAAATCTTTCTCCAGTTCCACATAGACCTGAAACAAGAATAAAAATATTGAAATTAATATTACTTCTTTGCTGTTCAAGATAGCTTTACGGAGCCCCGCTTCGCGGGGCTCCTACTTCTGGGTGGTTTAAAAAAAAAACCCTCGAAGGAACCTCCTTCTAACCTAACCTATCCGATTCGGGGTGCCCTAAAATTCTGAGCTCACTTTGTTCGCTCTTGGACTGGCAATACTAATTGATTATGAGTGTACTGAGAGATTGTTAATTAGACAAAATACCACCCTTCTCTGTGAGGCTTCTACTTCTGGGTGAAAAACCTGTTATATATGTGTTAGTTGTTTGTGGCTGTTTGCTTGGCCACTATCCTGCAAATTATCTAGTAAAAACTTACACATTTTTCTACTTTAACTGACTCAATTACACACTTTGCAGATTAACAACTCTTATAAGCAATAACATAAACATATACAAAACTTACCTTAACTCATCCGAGAAAAGATGGATTCTTCTACTAGTAGACCCAGTAGGCCTTGGCATAGCAGGAGCAACAACATCATCTTCGTCCTCCGAAGAACTAGCGGTAACTGGTAAGCTACCACTAGAACCCGCTGCTACTCCACTGGGACCAGCAACCGGTTCATCGGGGACCGACGACACACACGGGAGCACAAGTGGCTCATTTGAGTCCAACACTTGCACTCGCGCAGTAGGCATAGGCGCAGAAGAGGAGGCCGTGACAAGCGGCTCACTTGAGTCCAACACTTGCACATCACTCGACTCTTCAGACACAGAAGCATAGGGCTTCGGAGACGCCATTGTAGTCAAACAAACGAAACTTGCACGGGCAACGAACGAAAGATGACTGACATTGACCACTATTGACGATACAACAAATTAGCGTTTCGTTACGTTCCGTTCCACAGTGTAAACAAATATTCTTTATTTTTTTTTATGTTAAAAAGTAATTGTAATTTCATATTATAGCGCATTTTTAATGTACATTAATTACATAATAAATTAATAATTTTTTTAAATTTAATTCTAATGTATCATGTCGAAATATAATTTTATATTCAAAAACATAAAATCATAAAATTTGATGAAAGACTTCCCACTGTCAACGGAACGTGAAACGTCAAATATGGCGTGTTATTTTTCAATTATTTCGAAATTTAACACGTTCATCGCCATGGTGGGTCAAAATGACCGGCACTTGATCTAGTCATTTGGGCCATGGGGGGTCAAAATGACCGGCACGCCAGACCTACCTTTGCGAAGCCCGTTCGCGCCGCAGAATGCAAAAGCTGTGTATTCAACCATACAATGTGACCGGCGCGGCCCCAATGAACACCCGTAACTACTTGGTTTTTTGATTTTTTGATGGCATACCTGTTTTTAGGACTTAGAGAAAAAAGTTAATGAAAAAACATAGGATTTCGAATCATATATTTTTATTTCTGTTATAAGTTGCATTTATGCATAAAAATAAAAAGACAACAGAATATTATTAATTTTAGGCATGTTTTTTTCAAAATTTAAGAAAAAAAGAACGTTTTTTATCAAACCACAATTACAAATCGATATACGAACAACAATCAAACTAAATATTAATTCAACTCTAAATGGATATTCAAACATTTTAGTGGCATTTGTCAAAACATTGACGACATAAATGGGGATTGCCGGGACAAACAGTGCAAAACCAAGAAACCTTCTTTGTTTTGTTCTTGCCACATTTCTTCCATGCAACTCAACATTTGATTTGTAACAATCACGACAAAATTTTCTTGTTGATACTGCTGCACCTTCTTTTTTCTTAAGCTCGTGTTTTTGTCTTCTGGGTCGTGGTGTGGTCAATCCCGTATTTTCTTGACTACCCTCAATCAACTGCTTTGCCAACAGTCGCCTAAAATCGACGACAGATATCTTCTTCTTCGTTGTACTTTCATATAGTACTCTTGCATTTACTACAGCAGTATTGAGTAATAATTCGATACCGAGCTTCTTATACCACTTTAACGTCTTTCGCAATGGACTCGAATAAGCACTCATTTGGTCAGACAAGTCAACGGCTGCTTTGGCTTTGTTATAATCAATCACAATTTTCGGTTTAATTGTTTCAACCCCTCTTTTGTTCTTTTTTTTTGTAAAACCAATTGAATGTTTGGTTGACAACAAACACACGTCCCTCTTATCTTTCCACTTCATAACCGTGACTCCGTTTTTGTTTTCTTTTGCCATAAACTCACCCGGTTTCAGATTTCCAGTCATGACGTCCTTTGGTAAGTTCTTCCTGTTTTTTCGCAGGGTCCCTACTAAATGAGTATCGTGTTGAACTAACTTCTCAGCTAGATCTAAGCTTGTATACCAATTATCTACGAACATGGTATGACCTTTTCCAAAGTAGTTACGTGCTAAATTCAAGACAACGTTGGTTGGAGTATTATCCTGTGAATCTAATGTCTTTCCTCCATATACCTCCACCTTTGTCGTATAGCCAGGAGTAGTACACAATTTGAATAGCTTGATGCCATATTTATGTCTTTTCGACTTATTATATTGGCGGAAAATGATACGCCCACGAAATGGTATCATACTTTCATCGACGCATAAACATTCATCGGGAGTATAATGAATTGAAAATGTTTGGTTCAATATTGCAACCAATCTTCGTATTTTACCCAGCCGGTCATTTTTAGAACTTCTTCGTTGTTGGAAAAGTGGAGCATTCTAAGCAAAACTTCGAAGCGGTTGCGACTCATAGTCTTTTTTGCAAAAGATTGACCCAACATTTCATCATTAGACCAATAGTCTACGATTTTTGGTAACTTTACTATACCCATCCAAATAATCACGCCTAAAAATCGTTTCATTTCTTCTTGTCGGTTGGCGTCCAGAGCCGTAGTCTCGACTTATCTTTAATGCCACCTTTATCGATACTTTGTTGGGCAAATATATTCGTCTGATGTGCTATATCTTCAAATAACTGGTCAGTGACTAAGAGGGAATAGAAATCAACAGGTGTAGCATTGGCTAGTTGATTTCGAAGTGAGTAAGGTTTCAGTCCCGGTATTTCGGTAAAAGGAATTAAACGAGGCTGCTTACCACGTGGCTGGTACCACTCACATTCAGGTGTATGGCCGGATAAAGCTGGAGATAAATCACGGTCATCTTCTTCACTGTCCGACAAAATAACTCGACGTTTTCTGGTACGTGGAATATTTATCACTTCATCACCCTCACTTATGACATGGTCAGTACTGCAATGTCACCTCTCTAAACTGTCAATTACATGCAATTGTTCTTGTGTAAACTCAAAGTCAAAAAAAGTGTCCATTTTAACAATAAAACTATTTTTTCTGCTAAACAAAATCTTAGTGTGCATTTGATGACCAAAACAAGTGCGAACTAACGAAAACAATCCGTGATTGGCTTGAGTCATAGGGAGAGGTGAAAGGGGTGAAGGAGGCGGGAACAACAACCGCACGCACGGTGTACTGATGCACTCCCGCGCTAGCATCCATTAGGCGCGTGGTACCCGTGCGTAGTAGACGTGTCTATAACGTTCGTCTATGTCTCATCGATCGAAAATTACGCGTACGTAAGTACGCTGGCCGGCATTGTGACCGGCACGGCCTGAATGTAACAATTATTCCATTAGGCCGCGCCGGGTCATAATGACCGGCACTTAAAAAAACCCTAAAATAAAGCCAAAATAAACAAATATCACTGTAAAACTTTTATATATGAACAAATAAACCTATATATAATCATAAAAACCAATGACATTTTTTTATGATTTTGTAAAATAATAGTCGGCGATGAACGTGTAAAAAATTATATCTCGTAAAACCGTGAGTCTCCGCAACTTTAAAAATTGTAAAAAGCCTTCTGTTAATGAGTACTATTACAAAAAAAAAAAATGAACATCTAACTCGACGGTCCATAATGGAAAAGTGTATCCCTTTTATTTTTATGTGTACTGCTTGTTGTGTTTGTCATTTCTAAATAAATAATACATTGTAAACACTCTATGTATTATACTCACTTGATTTGGTATGATCCACTCTGCGATGACATTATATACATGAATTTCTCTATTAGAAGTTCGCAATAACCTATGTGAGCGAGTCCTCACAAAGTGACTTCCACAATTAACACATACTTGACGATGACCAATGATGGTATTTGAACATTTTCTGATCTATACAGGGCATTGTTAACTAATGTCCAACATTCATGGCAAACGTGACCTTCAGTATTGATCTGAAAAGAAAGCATCATGGGTGAAGTAGGATCCTTTTAATTTCAGCTGTGCAAATACTACATAACACTGTATAGATTTAGGATGAACTGATATCATAGCTAGATAATAAAATGTTTCCAATAACAGACAAAGATAAACTATCAGATAAACGTACCCGTCGCATAAGATACCAACGCCTTAATATAGTCAGTACTTCTTCGTTTTCAGACTCTGACAAGGAATGTCTTCTTAGTCGTACTGTAGATATAGTACAATTAGCACAACGCATACGTTCCATTTCGACAGTTTCCAAATCACTCAAAACAACGAAAGTCCAGAGGAAATAAACGGGTCAGGGTTAATATATGCGGTACGGATCCAGGAAAGAATATCGAAACGATATCACAATATCTCGTTAGAAATATAGTCGGAAAACAACAAACAAACACTAGCTACAATGATATTTGTTGACATTCCGTCGAATCACAGATTGTAGAAGGCTATCAAGAAGCGTCACATCAGTGTTGCCCCACTTAAAAAATATTTATCGATATAATATGATCGTTGTACTACATTAAATGAATATCTCGGAAAAATTAATTAAGTATTAAATATAGACAAATCTACGGTATATAATGTATCACTAGATATAATACAATGACTTTATAATGCATTATTCTGTTTCAAAAACTAGTTAATTTAAAAAGGTCGAAATAATCGAATGGCAAAATCATCGATTAATTGAATAAAAAACACGTTTTTTCTTCAGTTTGCAAAGTTCTACGAAGATGTTAGTCACTACAATAAAATTTGCGAAAATTATACTATATTTTGGTAAAAGTCTCAATTCTGTAGAACTTTAGGCCGAAACCCGCCAGTCTCCTTTATGTACTTCACAATCCAAAAAGTCTAATGTACTAAAATATTTGGAATTTACAATTTTTTTTATATTATTTTTAACATATTTTGTTTCAGGTTTGGATTCCAAATATTTTGTACATTCTTCAGTACACATACCAAAAAATCTGACAGCAGTTTCGGATGGGTACTTTAACTTATTTGGAACTTTAGTTTTATATTCTTTATATTTTATCCAACTATGTGCACAGTGTGAATCGCTTGTTGTGAGATTTTCCTCACACCGTGCACAATTATTTACTTTACTTAAAAGTTTTCTTATGACCCATCCTGCTGTGTATGCCTCTGCATGTATTTTTTGACGTTCTTGAGAAACTGTTCTTGGTATATGTACTTCTTGTAGATTGCGAATACTAGAGGACTCAGATGAATTAATCTCTTCATTGTTTGAGTTATTAGTTTCAAATATTTTCGATAGTGTATTCATGTGTAGCATTTGTTCACCTGAATCCTCTTCACAATTATACGAGTTTGAATGGAATTGTATAAATCTTGTAATTAACAAAGACCTAAAGGTGCTTTTAAAGGTGTGGCAGTCTGGATAATTATTTCTAAAATTATACGCCCGCACTTGACCAAAAAAATTTTCTATTGGGTCAGAATTGAAATAACGTGGGCGTATAATTTTAATATCTTTACTTTTGAAAAACTGCCACAACCTTTGAAATCTTTCTATAGTTGTGATGAAATTTTTTAATGAAGGCACAAATGATTCTTTGCCTGCACTATCAACAAATTTTGTCCGTTTCAATCTCTGAACTGCTTCTTTCCAAAATTTGTGATGGGCAGATTTTTCTGTGACGGCTTGCCGCAATGGCTTGCTTCTATTTCTTTTGCTAGGGGGCAAGCTGGCTCCATTCACACTATCGAAGAGGTCGTCAAAAAATGATACGGTTTCCGCAGTGTTTGTTAAAGTGTCGCTAACAGGCGTCCCATCAGCAAAATGAGCTAAAAGAGAAATATTTCATTAGTATGACACAAAGTGACACCATATGTAGAACCCTGTATAAATATCATGAAATTATAGCAAACTAGCTTTACGCCCGCGGCTTCACCCGCGTTATATCGGCTTTTCCCACGTGCTTAAATTCAGCCGTGCTTGGCTTGTATACAATTTGCAATTTTTCCTCAGGAACTACTTAAAGAACCGGGATAAAAGGTAGCCATATTCTTTTCTATATCGAAGGCTATATATGCATGCCATATTTTATCTAAATCCGTTCAGTCGTTTTTGCGTGATTGAGTAACAAACATCTAAACATCCACACTTTCACATTTATAATATTAGTAGGATAGTACTTACAAAACTGAGATGTGTATGACAGTGCCGAGGCCATTGTTTTGCTGAACACTCTGGTGCAGTTCCTAACCTAAAATGTGATAAACAATATTAATACTGCGGTCTGGTACAGGAAGTTTACTATGCCTAATGTATATTAAGGTTGTAGTCTATTATTTATTTTGCTTACAACAGCAGAGAGTACAAATGAAGTATAAGATTTTAGGAATTAAAGTAATTATACACTACCTTCATTTTTTTAATTTTATTTGGGATTACATGTTCATCATTCAACTTTGGTAATAGTCTCATATGTGCATGGCTGCAGTCAGTTTTATACACTTGGACAATGTCACCCCACTTGGATATTTTCCCATCACACTTGATATTTTTGTTTAAAAAATTATTTCGTAGGCCTTTTATTAAATGTGGGGGATCAAATATGACATTCAAAACATGTCCAGCGATTTCAATCATATTATCTGAAACAACAATAAATAATTAATAATAATTCAGTGTTTTTTTTTATTATCTAAGAGTAATCTTCATGGACATTTTAATTTACATTAAATACTTGAAAGAACTTTAACTCTGCTTCTGTAGCATAACCATCTAAAGACCATATGATAAGGTATTTTACTTAAACATGCTTGAAAAATTGAGCATATTTTTTAAAACTTTGAGATAAAATGACTCTACACGCGAAAAGCAAATAGATAAAAAACCTCGCTACACATATTAAGTATTTTTGTAATACATCAGACCCACCTAATATACACCAACAATTTCATGAAAATAGGTCGGTAACCTAACCTACCTATGAGATTAGAAGATAACTGTATAGACTTTAAAATTTTGACCAACTGGTCTATACTTCAAAATCAATTACCAAGTCGTAAAATTATAAAATAATTAAATAACTGTATTATTATTAACCACCAGTCTGCTCATTTGCCTATTATAGCAATAAAAATATTACTCAAATGTTACTGAAATGGGTAACATCCTAAGTAGTTTTATTATACCTGTCTGCTTCACATGGAAGTCAGACATAATGACATTATTCCAAATCAGAACGCTTTAGTTATGATCCTCACCAATATTTTCACCAGTTTGCAATTGTAGTCTTTCTCTATCATTTTGAAAGCTTTTCAGTGCCGACTGAAATGATGATCCCTGATCACATGATAGAGCAATTGGCAACAAGCCAGCATTTCCTACCGCTGTCACAACATTTTTTATAATATTTTTTAATTCTAGTGCAGAAGTAGCCCCCTTGCAGAAATAAAAGAGTAGAGGCTGCTGCCATTTGTATATAGCCCCTCGAAGCATAAAAACTAGAGCGTGGTCTGCAAACTCATTCGTTCTTTGGTTTAATTCCACAAAACCATTTATATGATCATTACGTTTATCATATGTAAGTGTAGGTTCTAATGCTATTTCATCAAATAATATTGAACAGTATTTTTTCTGCTCTTGCCATGTACCAACCTAAAAATAATAATTTAAAAAAAAAATAATATCCAATAATAAAGTTACAGCTTACAAAATTTTCGTACAGTTGTATGCAATTGGTTGATTAAACCATAAATCAATAAATAATGGGAAGTGAAAGAATTTTATATGTACTAACCTTTTCTTTCACAGCTTCTAGAACCTTGAGGTTAATTCCTGATTCAATATTGAATGCTGAAATAAATTTATTTATTGTGGTTTTGGAAGGCAGTATAAATATTTTTTGGAGAAATCTGTAGCATTTGGGGCTTTGTTTTAAATACAGAGAGAGCTATAAGTTTTTCATCATCTGTAAACCGTCTGCCTTTGGATTTCTTTGTACATAGCTTGACTTGCATCATTAAAAATTTCTTTGCCAATGGATTCATTTTTTCCAGCATTTTCCCAAGTAGTATTTTATTTGAGAATTTGATTGCTCTCTTAGCTCTAGTTTTGAAATGTAGTTGCTTACGAGCCTTTACATATTCAGAGTAAAGTCGCTTACAATTTGGAATTAGGTTCTTTCTAGAGCCAATTATGCGATGTTTTCTTTTAGGAGTACTAGGTACTGCAGCACCTGCAAATTAAGAAACAGACAATGTACATATAAGTTGAATTAAAAAAAAAAGATTATAGTACCTATATGAAAACACCATTGTCATTTGCATGAGGATTCCAAACTATGGGTCCGCGAAACATAGTTTGGAAAATAAATATACGTATTTAAAATTTTGATGACATATTTGCATAGAGCTTTAAAAATATGAAGATTGAGTACCAACATGATGGGTCTCCAATAAATAATTTCAAAGATATGCGCAATTAATTCTTGTAAGGCCTGACGTGTTGCTGCCTGTACAGTCAGCCACACAACAGGCTGAAAGCCACCGCTATTATGAGCGGCATAAGAGCTGTCCAAAGGTCCATACTTATAGTCTTACGTGCTGCTGTGTGTCATTTTTTAAAATTTAAATTTGATAAATTGAGAAAACTTTAAAGTCAGTTTAATTTTCAAAATATTTTTGTTAAATATTCATGCCTTTCATCAATTTTGGTTCAGTAGTTTTGGAGCGAACGGACGGACAGTCAGAGTTGCTTTCGCATTTATAATATTAGTATGGAAGTATGGATATGTATATTTGTGTTTAATTCAAAACTAGTAATTAATAGCTATTACCTTGTACAAATGATTTCTCCAAAGGAATATTTTCTTGATATGAACTAGTCGATGGAAAATTCTGTAGCTCTAATGGGTAAGTTGTTTGCAAATCAACATCCATAGGTGTACCTGAAAATATTTATATTAGAATTAAGTTAAATCAAGGATATTAATTAAAATAATAATTTAACACTGGTAATCAATAATTATTACTTTTTGAAAGTGGTTTTTCCAAAGCCATATTTTCTTGATAAGTACTAGTAGATGGAAAGTTTCCCTGCTCTATTGGATAGGTTGTATCCATAGATGTACCTGAAAAAATTAATGTTAGATTGAAGTGAAATTGACGTAAGTATTGTCTTTTATTTGCACAAACACTATTCGTTGAAATAAAACAACTTTTTGTAATTAACTCGCAAAAATTTCTGTTTTTTGTTTCCTTGATGTTTCAAACGCTTTATACTATTAAGGGTCATCAAAACGTAGGGGAAACAAAAAACAAAATATTTGCGATTTAATTCTGAAGGTTGTTTTATTTCGAAGATATTTAGATCATTACTCAAAAAATTAAATACCTTTTAACAAATAAACAGATACTTACAAGCATTATCTCCACTCTTGCAGTATGTATGATCATCACGAATAGTTTTTATGAAGTAACAATGTTCATTGAGATCTGAAAAATGTTAGCAAATATTAATCAATATATAGGTCTGATGGCTAGGAAACAACAATAGTGTAATGCAGGGTTTCTAAAAGTGGGTGGCGTATGAGTCAGGGGTCCGCGGAAGCTCAGCTCAACCATATCATATTTATCAGGAAATTGTGTAACCACAAAGCAGTGTCGAGCGATGAGATAGCACCATGGCTAGCAATAGATACAGTCACAAGCAGGTGAAGTTTTACTTTTATTGCAATATGACACCTAACCTAAACTAAACCATAAAGCAGAGTTTATACGAAGCCAGTCATGCTGGCGCCAGTCCTGCGACAAGCCAGTGTTGGCCTGGCCCTGTTGTTTAGACTAGGCCATTTCATTCGCGGATTTTTCTTCGGGTGTGCACACGTTTGTAGTAAAAAATAATGATTTCGCGGCAAAGTCTATTTAAAAAAAAATGTTTAAGGAACATCTCTGCACTATTAAAAGAAGAGTTGATTGATATGTTAGAAAAAAAGAAAGCGAAACGACTTTGGATAAGAAAATGGTTAAGCGATAGACCTATAACTGGTGCTTCTGCCTTGTTGCTGAGACAACTAAGATTAGAAGATCCTTCTGAGTACAGGTTGGCGTTGCGGGTTACTGCTGAAAACTTTGATGAGTTACTTTCACTTATACAGAGCTCGATTCAGCGCCAAGACACCCTGATGAGAGATGCATTACCAGCAAAAATAAAATTAGAAGTAACGTTATCGTTCTTAGCAACTGGAATGAATTATCGAAGCCCGAGTCATTTTTACCGTGTTTCCAAACCATCTATATCAAAATTCATACCAGAAGTTTGTCGAGCAATTTATGAAGCATTAAAACAGTTTATTAAGGTAAGAGTTTATTTATTTACTTAAAATTGAAATAATAAGGCACACATTTTTAAAAATACAAGTAACATGTGATATTAAGCGTTATCGAAGGCATGTTGAATCACATCACTGTTGTCTACGCTTTCGCCGTAACTTTCATAATTATATGTAGTTTGTGGGGATACACTATTAGTAGTATACTGGGAATACGAAGAAGAACATGTCGATGGACTGGGCTCTGTAGGAACTTGTGTAGAATTCCAATTATTTTGCAATTGCATTTGACAAGAATACGCATTCTTGGCTCGTATTTCTGTAAGCCTGCATTGTGTCAATATACTCTGTATCTTTTCCTTAGCAATGACTGCCTGTTCCTCTGTCATTTTTTTCAATTGTGCCGAGACGCTTTTTCCAAATAGATCTAGTTCTGTTTCTTCAACGCATGTGCTTTCGTTAATTTCTCTTAAGTCATTTATCATGTTAGATATTTGTGTTAACTTGCTCCGCTTAGGTTTTGTGGGTGGGGTAAATTGTGGTATCTCTTCTGTCGACTCATTTTCTCCATTTTCAGAGCGTGGAACCAACGATGGTCCTGATTCATTGCTATTCGATGATCCTGGTTCATTGCTATTTGGTGTATCCATGTTATTCTGTAATTAAACAAAATAAATTAGTGTAATTGTAATGTTATAGTATGTTTGTGTCTAAAATTGTATTAAATAGGAGAGATATTAATAACTATTCTTTTTTTACAGGTGCCAAATGCAGAAGAATGGAAAAACATCGAAAGGGGGTTTAAAACACGATGGAATTTTCCCTTATGCTATGGTTCTATATACGGAAAACACGTGTCAATTAAAGCTCCTCCTAAAAGTGGAAGTTTATACTTTAATTATAAAAAAACAAGCAGCGTCGTATTGTTAGCTATTGCCGATCACGACTACTGTTTTTCGTACATAGATGTCGGCGCATGTGGTAGCGCATCTGATGGAGGAGTTTTTTAAGAATTGTTCGATTTACCGAGACCTGGAAAATAACTTATTACCTGACAGTGGAGTCATTGTAGGAGATGCGGCATTTCCACTAAAGACTTATTTAATGAAGCCGTATCCAGGTGTAAACCTCAGTACAGAAGAAAAAGTTTTAAACTACAGATTATCTCGGGCAAGACGCATAATCGAAAATGTATTTGGAATCTTAGTTAGTAGATTCCGAGTATTAGAAAAGCCAATACTGACTAACTTGGAAACAGTAGATGCAATCGTTTGTGCTTGTTGCGCCCTTCATAATTGGCTACGAAAAAAATCAAAGTCTTACATCACCGTTACTTGTGTTGATAGGGAAGATGAACAGGGAAATTTTCTGCCCGGTTCATGGAGGAGTCAAATACATGCCCTACAGAGTATTGGCAATCAAGGTAGCAATCATTCAGCAGACACAGCAAGGGAGAAAAGAGACATTTTGAAAAATATGTTTAATAATGAAGGAAGAGATCCTTGGCAATTAAATAGCATACATTAACAATCGACCTAGAAAATAAACATTGAAACGAAAATACATATATATGTACACACAAATATACATACACTGATCAAATACATAACCTTCTTTTGTTGTGACATGTACCTGACGAGTAGTTGTGTAGGTATGTGACAAAACGCGTATCTGTAAATGGCTTTATAAGTTGCTTAAATGTAAATTTCGTTTAAAATAAATAATAATGTGATTTTACTTACTATGGGGTTTCTCCTTATAGTAACCGGCTTTACAAACGAATCATATTCATCAAACCATTTTGCCTTTGGCTTATAAACGCTCCCCCCAGCCCCAGACCTCGTAGATTTTTCGATTTTGTCGAGTTCCAAGTAATAAGTATTCCGAATACTTTTGATTTTCGATTTAACTTCATTGATAGTAAGTCCTTCTATATACATTCCTAAACGAAGTTCTTCTAGTGCTGAAGTGCGCATTTCTTTATTTTTATATGCATCACAACGTTTATCCCACAAGCATTCGTACTCTCTATAAAGTTGTACGAATTTTAGAGTATCCTCTTCATTGAATTTTCTCGACATTTTGAACGCGACACGCAGAGTTCCGAACAAAAAACTAAAACATACACACCGTATAGACGTTCGCCAGTGACTGCCAGAAGCGTCTACACGTGCAGTGTTGCCAACAAGGTGAATCTAAAACTTGCTAAACTGATGTTAAAATTTTGCCAAAATTATGCTAATTGCTTTATAATATTGCCAGAAAATAAGCTAACATTTTTTCAATGTCAAATACAACGTCATTTAATTTTAAATGTTTATTAATCAACAATTTTTTGATTTATTCTACGTTTTAATCGACTATGTTACTAAATAAAATGTTAATATCTTCGTCTTCATCGGCAGGCTCGGCAGCTGATGTGCATGTAGACGTGGAAGCCTTATTCTCAAGACTATAACTCTCCTTGGTACCTATAGAGCGCAGTACGTTATCCGGAACTGTGTAGACATGCGCAAAACGGTACCCGAAGTAGTGATGCAACATCACACATCACTTTAGTTAGAGTGATATCACTTTGTGATATTACCATCACCCTAAACATCACTCGAGATTTTGGCATTACAGGCTACTGAGTACCAACAATAGTACTGGTATCTATCGATTATCTATGTGCAAAACAGTGCACTGACAAGTGATGCAACATCTCACATTACTTTCGCAAAAATAATATTACGCATAAGCATCACGCATCACACCAAACATCACCCGACATGTATTACGCATAGTACCTATTACTATACATCACTTTGTAATACACGACACCGACAGAAACATTACTTATAATTTGTAACTATCACGCGTGATGTGTGCGTAATGAAATTTTATTTTGATTATTATTTTGTTTTTGATTTAGTAAGAATATTATTAGGTATTAATTATTATGTATTGGTTAACTATTTAAAAATGTCGGTAAATAAAAGGTACTTTCTCTTTCACTCACTTTACGTTACTATATCACTCACTCTCATTGGCGAGTGAATCGAGCAACGGACGACACAAATGAAACGGTACGGCTGAGTAATGTTTCGCCTGATTTGTGATGCGCGTGATCTCGTATCACTTGAGAAGTAATGCAACAAAACAAGCGCCGGACCGCCGGAGTGCCGGAGCGCAGCGCGACGTTTTTCGTTTCGTGATTCCGGGCGGGTGATGTGAGTGATGTGTAATGGTTGGATTTGACGCGTAATGAGTAATGTTGCATCACTTCTCCGAGTAATATTACTCGCGTAATATTACACGCATTACTTACCCATGTCTAGAACTGTGTAAGAATAGCAGCATTTCTCTGCTCTCTTTAGGCCGAATCTGACGTATAGAATGGCATTTAAAGTTTTTATCGACAAACGGTTGCGAAGTTTAGTTTTGACTAAAACGCGTTCAATTTCTGCGTTGGAATGAGGTAGTGATAATAATGATATTGCTAACTGAGATAAATCTGCAAAGGGGTTATTACCAGCTGCATCTTTGTAATCAATTACTTCATTCCAGAATTCTACAGTGGAAGATGTGCGTTCCCATTTAATGTGCACTATGGTTCTCCATTGAGACATGAGCCTATCCATTGTAGCTGCATCCACTTTGGAATTCTTGGGCAATATCGATTAGAGAAGGCTTGACTGCTTTTAAGTTTCTTCTACTGAAAATAAAGATACTTTCTGAAGTATATTAAAATTAATTGGTAATCTAGAACGCAGCTCTGAAACAAGTTTCAGTGTGAAATTCAGGCAACGTTGACGTAAATTATTTTCCACTTCAGGTTGAAGGTTGTATTCCCGTAATTTTGTGTAAAAATATCGACTCTCGCAGTTGGGTTCAAAATACGCCGACTTGTAGATTGAACTAAGACACACAAATCTTTGTAAAGTTTTGTTGGGTCAATATTGTTGCTTTCAAATAGCTTGTTCACAGTTTGGACTTCCTCCAAAATAGGTTTTAAATACAATAAATACAAATGATTCACAGGATCATTATACATGGAGTATAGTGTTTCTGCCATATACGAGGGGAGGTCAAAAAGTTCGCGGAATGACTGGGAAAAAAGATGAAATGATACATTATGTTATTTTTTCTTTTCAATATATTCCCCCTTAAGACGAATACATTTTTCGGATCTGGCATATAACTTATTAATACCGTCGAAAAAATAGGTTTTGTCTTGGGCGTCAAAATACGCCGAAATCGCCGACTTGACTTCATCATCGTCTCTAAATTTTTTTCCACGCAGCTCTTTCTTCATCTTTGGGAATAAATAAAAATCGCTAGGGACCAGGTCTGGACTGTAGGGTGGATGGCGTAGTTGTTCAAAACCGCATCGATGAATGGCAGCCGTCGCAACATGACTTTTGTCAGTTTTCCTCTTCTTTTTTCTTTAATAGCTTCTTTTAATCGGTCCAATAGGGAAGCGTAGTACTCTCCCGTTATAGAAACACCACGTTCTTTATAATCGATCAAAAGAATACCTTCAGTATCCCAAAAAATAGTCGCCATGATCTTTCCGGCCGATTGCGACACTTTAAATTTTTTAGGGGGTGGTGTGCCTTTTTTGTGCCACTGCATCGACTCCTGCTTTGACTCAGGCTCATAGTGGTGAACCCAAGTTTCATCACCGGTTACAATTCGGGCCATAATTTCTTCCCCATCTTCTCCACAGCGGTCCAAAAACTCGCGGGAACAGTTGACGCGCTCACGTTTTTGCAGCGGCGTGAGCATTCTCGGGACCCACCTTGAACACACTTTACTCATGCCAAGATGTTGATGAAGAATATTTAAAATTGTGGTTTCTGATACTCCAACTGATGCTGCAAGTTGTTTCTTCTTCAACCTTCCGTCTTCCAATACAAGTTTTTCAACTTTTTCAATGATTTCCGGCGTAGTGGCCTCAATGGGCCGTCCAGGTCGAGGATCATCTTCAATTGACTCCCTTCCTTGCTTGAAAAGGCCGTGCCATTTGTAAATCATGGTTTTACCAGGAGCAGAGTCTCCGTAAACAGCTAACATCTCTTGCAAAATAGTTTGAGGCGTTTTTCCTTGTTTGGTGAGGAACTTTACGTCGGCGCGATGTTCAATTTTCTCCATAGTGGCTAGTTTGTTCCCGATTTACTTGTTTACTCGTTTGTAACTCGAAAGCTAATGACCCAATTAGGCTAGAAATTGGCATATATAGTAATTATGAGTTACTCAAGTAGCGGCTACCTGGAGGAGCGACCTCACCCCGCCAACCCCGCCATTGCGCGAACTTTTTGACCGCCCCTCGTAGCAGTGGTTATCGCGCCTAGCAACTTCAAACAGGAGTTTTAATTCCACCCATTGCTCCAGAATACGGTTGACTGCTGGTTCAATTGATATCCATCGGGTGTTGCACATCTGTGGAATTAACAATGGTTCGGAGCCACAGTTAATTGTTTGGTAGATATTTTTGTAATATAGTCGACGGTTCGAAGAATGACTAAACCAATTGTAGGTTTCTCTTATTAGAAATTCAACATTCCGTGGTAGAGTTTCTTCCGAAGCATGCGATAAAGCCAACTGTAATGAATGGCACACGCAGCGAACTAATACCAAATTATCATTACCAGTTTCATTTTTTAATAGGGCATGTACTCCGTTGTTAGTGCCTGTCATCACCGTAGCATTATCTGTGCCAATACCGATCATTTTATTTATTTCAATATTCAAAACTAACAATAATCCTTTAATACCGTTGACTATGCTGTTTGCAGTGCCATCTTCACCCTAAAAATGTGGATATTATTGTTTTTAAAGATCGGCTAAAATATCTGATCGATACTCCCAACATTTTGCTTACAGAAATATCCGTGGACTCATCCTCTCTTATTACAAAAACTTCCAAAACTCGGGTTTAAACCAGGTCTATGTAGTTCGGGTCTAAACCAAGGCCTCTGGTTTAGACCGGACTTTATTACAAAAACAAATTCAAGTACGATCTTCCAAAACCCTAGTCTAAAGAAAATCATTCATTCATTCGTTCGTTTTAAACGGCTTTGGCACCCTAGTTTTAGCCAATTTTATTAGTAAACCAATAATCGTTCCATTTCACGCAGCTTCGCTTGTAACCGACTTAATAATTATAGTGAAAATAAAACTACAAAGTTGATAAAAAACATTTATTTTATAAGATAAACTTAATTTTAAAGTATATATAAGACGATATTCGTACTTACATTTCTTCTTATATATACTAGAAAATATAATAATACATTTCACGTTGTAAAAATTGCTTGCTGGAACGTAAATTAAGTACCTATTCAACATTTGCCGCCCTTTTGACACCAAAGCATTTAACTATAAAATTATTTCGTTTTCTTTGAATTTTACAGTGATATCTTTAATAAACTTATATAAAAATGGAAAATAATAAGAGATCCTATAATTGGGGCCAAGAAGACAAGGTATGTACTTACTTAGTTTATATTTTAATAAAGAACTTTTGAAAATTAAAATGTTAACTGTGCATAATTCTAAGTTCATAAAACAATGATTGTTTAACTTATTACTACCTACTTTAATAACTTTCCTTTAGGATATTTTACGGCATTTGGTGTCAGATTCAGCCACAATATTAGAAAACAAAAATAACTCGACCAATATAAATATGAAGAAGGTGAAAGAATGGAGAAATGTTACAGACAAGTATTGAATTTACTGAACATATATGTACCTAAGCAGTATAAGTTTTTGAAGTTTTTATAATCTGAAAAAGATGATCCTAAACACTGTTTATGTTCTATAGATTAAACGAAATTACAAACAAAAGCTGGACCGCAGCACAAGTGAAAACCGCCTGGAAACGTATGAAACTGAAGGCCAAAAGTAACATATCAGGTTACAGGCGGTCCCTGCAGCAAACAGGCGGCGGTGAAAAGCCCCCATCTCCAACTGCCGAAGATGAAGCTATAATGGCCATTACCCCGATCGATTTTGAGATTGGGAGTAACCCTTTTGACAGTGATGCTGCAAGCACTGTACATGTAGAGGTTCCAAATGTTGAGGTACTACTACTACTATCTATAATAAAATTCACAATTAATTGTTAAAAATTAGTAAACATACATTTTATTTAATATTTATTAAAAAAGTAATGCCTGGTTTGGATGAAAATGTAAGATAACAGATTTATATCATGCATAGTTTAATTGCTACAATTATAAATATGTTTTTGTTTAAGATACATAGATAGATAAAATCTTTATTCACTCAAAAGTTCTCCATAAGTGTTCTTATTTGCAGATTGTGGAGATAAATGAACCTGAACCAGGAACATCAGCACCAATTTCTAAAAATGTAAGGAAACAATTTCTGTGGACTATACTTTATTTATAAATAATAAATAAAAATAAGCCTTTTATTTTTTGCAAAATAATATGTAAGTACAAAAAGTATAAACAAAAATCAATTTTTTTATTAATTAGGCAAGGACCCCTCTGTGGGTGAGGCCTCCTCCAAAGACGAATTTTATTTATACAGTTTATTAAATAATGTATATTAATAAATCTTTATAATCATCAGGAACCAGGAAGAAAAACAAAAAAAGGCAAAAGTAGCACATTGTAAGTAAATTATTTCACACTAATCTAAGTTTTGTTTCCAATTTGAATTTTTGTCACTATTGCTACCATTGCAAAAAAATAATATGACACTCCACATTACATACAAATGAACCATATTTTTGTAGATAATTAGGTAAATCTTACTTTTTATATCTGGAGTATTTAAAGTGATTCACATTTGTTTTTCAGAGATACAAGAATGGATATAATAGAAAGTAATAAGGAATACAAGAAAAAGTTATTAGAAATGGAAGAAGAGCTCCATAGCTATAAAATTAAATTAATTAAATTAAAAATAGAAAAAACACAATTAGAAATAGAAGTATTAAAAAATAACACATGTAAATGTAATGACATGCAGAATCATTGACACCTTCTATGTTAAAAAAAGACAATAAGAGTAATATAAAAATTGTTGATTTATTAAAAATGACTTCTTCTTCTTCGTATGGGCAGTTTCTGCAACTCGACGACATTAAAAATGACTTTCTATTAGTTGTCTCCTTCGAAGGTTCCCCCGAACACTATTTTGTTGTCGTTGGTCTCTAAGAGGAATTGATGCTTCTTGTGATGTTAGATTATCATCGATAGCAGGTATAATATCCTCTCTCATGTCTATTGCTATATTATGCAATATTGCACATGCCACTATTGTGGTTTTCACAGTATTGATGTCACCAAACATACCCCTCAACAGACAGCGAAATCTTTGCTTCCACACTCCAAAACACCTTTCTATGGTGTTTCGGGTAAGGATGTGAGCTCTGTTATATTTATCTTTCCTCTTGTGGTGTTGAAGGATTGAGGAGTGGAGTAAAAAGGTAGTGCATACAGGGATAGCCGCTATCACCTAACAATACACCACGGAATGCTCCTGCCTCAAATCTTTGTTTCAAGCGGCTTTCTCGAAAAATTCGAGAATCATGAACACTTCCTCGCCATCTAGCAACAATATCCATGATTTTCAGGTCTGCATTGCAGACTACCTTCAAAAATAAAAAAAATATATTATATTCTTCACTCTACATATGTCACAAATCAGACAAGGCCATTTGTTAATAGAAAGAAACATCACTTCATTGTAATAATAGTAATACTGAATAGTTCACAATATATTTAAAAAATAAGAACAATAATGAAATCATTTATTGAAAAAAGAAAAAAGAACTATACATTTCCATATGGCCTGTCTACTAAACTAGCGCTAGCTGTGTGCCAGCAGTCAGTTTCTTCCCATTTGAATATAATATAAAGTGCTAATTTTCATTTGAGTAACAATGAATACATATTTAATCGTTCAAAATATTACACATGTTTTATTACCATGGTACAAAATATACTTAAAACAATTCTATGGAAAAAGTCATAAAATAATCATAATGGACCAGGCATAGTGATGATAATAATGTTACACATCATAGACTGACAGGCTCAGTATTTTTATAAAGTATTCTTATTGGGATATTTCATTAAGAACTTATCTGCTACTCATATGCAGATATGACAAAATAATATAAATATATTCTGTATATTATTATCTATTATATATAAAGCTTTATTTAAATAAAGTGGTAAGAGAAAAGAATACCATTATTGTCTGTTATGTACTTATGTTACACTTTGATTATGAAAATGGGTTACAAAGGTAAAATCCTTTCTATTACCAAATATTACTAAAAATTATAATTATTTTGTTTATATACTTATATTACTTTATTGACCTTCACATTACAGTTTATTATTTATTATATACATACCTGACAATTAATAGATGCATATCCTTTTCTATTGATATACATTAAACCATCTTCTGCGTTACATTTCTTCACTCTAATGTGTGTGCAATCTATTGCTCCAATTACTTGAGGAAAATTAGCTATTGACCGAAATCTGGCCATGCCCTGCTCTTCCTCTTGTAGTGTAGATGGCATTTTAATAAACTGGTGCCTCAACTTTGCAAGGGCTTCTGCTACGTTTTTGCACACTTTGCTTACAGTGGGCTGTGAAATGCCATGCAAATCTGCAGTATCATCTTGAATCTAAAACAAGAAATTAATAAAACATTTTAATATTTCCCTCCAAAACCTGTTATATAATGTCCTTGCTGTAAGAACTATAGCTTTAAGTACTGATTAAATAACTTACTTCATGCCGAGCCCAGCATCTTAACGCACAAGCAACTTGTATTTCCGCTGGTATTGGCGATCCTCTCGGATCCGTGGGAAGGCGGTCTTTGATTAAATTGACTATCGCAGTCCCAAATCTTTTTGAGAATCGGTACTTTGCTCGAAAATCATCCTCCTCGAGTTCAGTAAATGGGTTAATTCTGACTCGCCTTGTCGAACGACGTACAGTTGGAAATGTGTCCAAAATATCCAAATCGTCTAAATCCATATCATCGAGTAAATCAATATCCATTATCAAGCCGTAAAGTCCGTGAAATATCGAGAAAATAAACTAATAGCAAGAACAATAAAAACCGAACAACCGCAAACACAAATCACCTATACGCAAATCACAGACTATCTAGTTAGATTAGAGATACGTATGCACAAACTACGAATTGTCAGCTATCAAAAATCATAATTTCATTTTGAAACCAGACTTAAACTAGGGGGTACCCTAGTTTATCTTTAAACCAGAGATAAACCCGGTTCTTTGGGGAAACCGTGTCTTGTAATATCAATTTCATTAAAATCTGAGTTAAACCCGAGTTTTCGCTTAGACCAGGTCTAAACCAGGTCATGGAATAACACGGTAATAGTTGTGATTCGCATTTATTCAAACTCGATAATAAAATAAAGGCGCTCGATAATAGATAAGAGAGAGAATTTCAACATCCATGGATATCTAAATGTTATTGACATAATTCATCGTGACTTATCGATATAAACACCTCCAGCGATTTTTTCGCCATCACTAGTTGGCCATTATTCTTTACCACAGACTAAGCAATTACAACAGAAAAGACAAAATATCAATTGAAAAATATATTTTAATAGTTATTTATCCAATGCTTTATCTGATTTTTAATTGATCTCAAAATTTTTATTATATTTAAATAAGACATTTCGTCAAATTCATTATTCTGGGCGTACTGGGGCAGGAATGGGCATTGTCCTTTATAAAACAAACGTAAAAATCAAATTTCGGAGAAGCTATGTCAAAATCATCTAACATTGCCAAGTTATTAGGTTCCTTTTCTTACTCCTGAGGGTTCATGCTATCTCTTCGCCACATTTCATAAAAAATGGTGCAGCAGTTGCAAAGCTTCCATGCAAACAAACAATTAAATCTTTACTCTTTAGAATATAAGTGCAAATTATATTTCTTACTTTATGATAAAAGCAGCCCTAGCAAAAAACTATTAGCCCCGTATGCGACCCGATTCACCCCAACTTCTTGGTGAATAGGGACAAGTAAGCTTTATTCATTTTTTTATGCCTTATCTTTAATAAATTATATCTAAATGCATTGAAAATCAAAATTCAAACTACCGACACCATTATGTTTTTCATTTTATTTCAGTACCTGCAAAAACAATTATGAAAATAATGGTCTAACTTAAAAAGTGTCCCGATTGCCCCATTCTACGGTATTAATATTGGACTTGCACTGCAAACTGGATCACTTACTAGTTCCAATATATCTCTCGCATCTATTTTCAGAAATTCGTATACCTTAGCCGTGGTTTGTCGAATCTAAAACAATAATACGTAAACGTCAACAAGTATATATTTTTTCGTATATAGAATCATAATAAATATTAATTACATCTAAAGGATTGCCCATTTTTGTATGGACCGTCGTTGCGTAATAAATAATTTTGTATGACAGTGAAATTTTGATATAAAATAGGAATGATATCTTACTTTCAAGGAAAATAAAAATTATCCAATTATTATGTGGGGTTTTTTATTATCACATTTATAGTTCAGTGTTGATGTTATAATTAAGATAAATTGTTCATAAAAAAAACAAACAAAAATCAGTTCTTATGTAAGTACACTAATATGAATTTATTGAATATGACATAATAAAATAGAATTTAATATAATAAATAATTACTTCTGTTGGTAGTGCCAAAAGTTGGTGTAGGTATATAGGAAGTATGAAAATAAAAATGCTGGAATAAAGAGAATATGTTTTATTGGTCTATATTCATAAAAAATGTCATCTAAAACAGTTATGGTTCTGTGTTTAGAGGTTATTATTATAGCAAACTGTTCATGAACACAGTTCTTGTACACTAATATAATTCTTTTGAATAAAACAGCACAAAAAGTAGTTCCAACAAACACAATAATGCTCTCAATAAATAGTTACTTGTGTAGGCTGTGCCAAAAGTCAGTTTGCATAAAAAGTACGAAATAAAAATGCTGGAATAAAGGTAATATTTTTTATTTGTCTTAATCGTCATATTCGTAAAAAATGTCATCTAAAAAAGAAGTTGGCGCTTCAACATGACCTAAATCTAGCCCAGCTGAGGTGCCATAATATAGTAGGCCTGTGTCGATCGATCATTTGTTGCGACCCGGGTCGATCGCGACCCATTGGCTTGGTGATTCGATCAAATGATCGATTGATTGAGGTAGCGGGTTGGGTGTTCAACAGGTCTCGGGTCTCTGATCGGGTATTGTACGTTTTGGGTCACGCTCGTTTGGTTGGGCTATTATTACATGATTATGTTATATATAAATAGATAACTTTTAACACACATTTTATATCTCATAGTGTTCATTGCTAGACGTAAATTTTATAAATGAAATAAAATACGCGTCTGTCATACATAGTTGAATTCTGCGAAAAACTCACTGAATTGTTATTGTTTTTTTGTATCGCTTAAAGACTCGTAAATGGATATAAATCCAGCACGATTGGTGGTAAGTAAACATTTACAAGGATAAAAACGAAAATTAATTGTAACAATTTATTTTCAATACACAGGTACATAAATAATCACGCTTAAAGTTCCGAATGAGTAGGCAGAAGAGCATTACAATTTTTTTTTTTTTACTTTTTTATTATGAACATAATAGATGCCCCGTCTGTTATTTACAAGCAAAATTCAAAATTATTTCAAAGGCTAAACGTAAATAAATAATTACTATAATCTTTTAAAGTCAATTACCACGAGCCCTTGCAGCAAGTACATTACAACAGCAGACTGTGGTTGTTTTAATTGATACAAGTACAAGTGATCGGAGGCCGAGAGTAAGGCTTTTCGTGAGAAGAGTCTGGCCATGAAACTCATGAGCCACTTTTAATTTTTTTTATAGATATATTAATATTGTTTTAGAAGTATGGTTTGATTTTAGTTTTGTTTTTGTCATTCTGTTTAAATACTAGTGTCATGCAAATTACAATTTCTGGATCTGTTTAATATGTTTTAATTATTTAAGTTATGGTTCAGAAAAAGAACCTAAGAAGCTTTACTTGGTTTGAGTGAACTTCTTCTATCGGTTATTGTCATTCCAGCTTTAGAGAATATTCTTTCGCATGGGACAGAAGTGGCTGTTATGCAGAGACGGCGTTTCATTAGTGTGTACAATTTTGGATATATATGACGCCTCTCTTGCCACCACTTAAGAGGGTCATCGAGTCTTTTAATTATAGGCTCGTTTATATATTTATCTAGCTCCACAATACTGGCGGATGTTGGATTTTGTACAATATTTTTTTCAATTTCTTTGTCAAATGCAGACCACATACTTGATGTTGAAGGCATTCCTTCTTCCAAAGACACTGGTGGTGGATTATTTTGAGAGTTGTCTATTTGCAAATATAAGTCCCTCAACTTTGCTTTTATTGAGTGTAAACATGAATTATATTTCTCATTATTGAGGAAAGCATTCTTTTTGAACCGCGGGTCTAAAAATGCCGCTTCTGCAGCTAATGTATTCCCTTCTATGTCCCGAAACCTGATATGCAGTTGATCTCGAAGGCCTTCCACTAAAGAGACCAACTTGCTATGAACAGCACTTGTTAATGTTGACAGTTGGTCTATTACATGCATTTTCATTATTCGGACTAAAATTAACACTTTTGATAGCGACACTGTTTTTTCGGTGCTTATTTCTACAGTCACCTCATAGAATATTTTTAAAACCTCTACGCATTTCGTTAACAATATCCACTCATCTGCCGTCAAAGTATTAAGTCGTGGCTGCTCTATAGCCAGAGTGCTCACTACTGCATTTTTTATTTGTATGATACGCAACAGCATATCATACGTCGAATTCCACCGTGTTATCACACTCTGTTTTAATTTTAAGGGTGTCATGCCCATTTGAATTTGCATAGCTTGCAGTTTGCTACTTGCTGTAGAGCTATGCGTGAAATACTCCACGATTGCCTTAACCTTATCTAGTTCTTCTTTAATAGTGCTCAGACTTTGCTGCACAATCAAATTAACAGTATGCGCAAAGCATGGAAAATGCCGCCAAGTAGTCAATCGTACTGCAGCTACAATATTGGCGGCATTATCAGTTACGATTGCTGATATTTTGTTCGAAATGCCCCAGTTCCTAACTTCATTTTGCAAAAAAAGACACAAATTGTCAGCTGTATGCCGCTCACTGAATTCTATACAGCCTAATAATGACGAGCGCAACGTGTTTGTCTCATTGAGATAATGTGCTGTGACTGCTACAAAACTTACGTTGTTGACTGATGTCCAACCGTCAGTAGTCAGACAAATAGCTTCGGCCTCCGAAAGAAATTTGAGGGTGCTTTCTTTCGTCCGCTCATACAATTTGGGAATAAGGCTTCTTGATATGGTTTTACGCGAGGGCAAAACAAAATTAGGTACAATTAATTCAAGTAACGTTTTGAAGTCCTTCTCCTCCACTATACTAAAAGGATGATAGCCCATAACAATAAATTTAACAATCTGCTCTTCAAGTTCTTTTGTTTTATGAACAGACAAAGGCTTTGTCGATCGAGCAAATTGTTCAATTCTTTGTTGAATTTGTGCTGTAGGATTGATGCTGGTGGTACCAGAGGACACAGCACAACCAGATGTCGACGGATAGACTTCGGACGCAATTGAAACATTTGTATTACAAATTCTTGTTTCAGGTGGTGGCACGGGATTATAATCAGCTCTCGGGAAACTCTGCATTAATGGCTGCTCTAGCGGAATAGTGCCATGAAGTTTCTTCAAGTGCCGTGTTAAGTTTCCCGTTCCACCACCTGATATTTTTTGAGCAATACTTACATTTCGCCCTATCTGAATTAATAACGAGAAATGCTTCCAAATTGCGCTTTTCTTTTTAGCCAAATTAGACATGATTGGCTACAAAAATATGTACCTACTAACAAAAAAACCTTACGATAAATACTTTGAAAGGAATTAAATAAGTACTTGAACGAACAAAAATCTGCTTTAACCTAGGTACTTACTACGCAAAGAACAAAAAGAAAGAAATAATAAATATTCCCAATAATAAAAACACTTAGTCCCTAACGAAAAACTTATACCTACTTTACTAACAACTTATATTATTTATTAACAACAATATAAACAGAAAACTTATTTACGCAACTAAAGAAATGATAAAAATTTAAAATGAAATAAGTACTTGAACGAACAAAAATCTGCTTTAACCTAGGTACTACCTACCAAAAACTTACTACGCAAAGAACAAAAAGAAAGAAATAATAAATATTCCCAATAATAAAAACACTTAGTCCCTAACGAAAAACTTATACCTACTTTACTAACAACTTATATTATTTTTTTATTAACAACAATATAAACAGAAAACTTATTTACGCAACTAAAGAAATGATAAAAATGTAAAATGAAATAAGTACTTGAACGAACAAAAATCTGCTTTAACCTAGGTACTTACTACGCAAAGAACAAAAAGAAAGAAATAATAAATATTTCCAATAATAAAAACACTTAGTCCCTAACGAAAAACTTATACCTACTTTACTAACAACTTATATTATTTATTAACAACAATATAAACACAAAACTTATTTACGCAACTAAAGAAATGATAAAAATGTAAAATGAAATAAGTACTTGAACGAACAAAAATCTGCTTTAACCTAGGTACTTACTACGCAAAGAACAAAAAGAAAGAAATAATAAATATTCCCAATAATAAAAACACTTAGTCCCTAACGAAAAACTTATACCTACTTTACTAACAACTTATATTATTTATTAACAACAATATAAACAGAAAACTTATTTACGCAACTAAAGAAATGATAAAAATGTAAAATGAAATAAGTACTTGAACGAACAAAAATCTGCTTTAACCTAGGTACTTACTACGCAAAGAACAAAAAGAAAGAAATAATAAATATTCCCAATAATAAAAACACTTAGTCCCTAACGAAAAACTTATACCTACTTTACTAACAACTTATATTATTTATTAACAACAATATAAACAGAAAACTTATTTACGCAACTAAAGAAATGAAAAAAATGTAAAATGAGACTAATACTTCAACGTCCAAAAACAACAAAATACAAGATAATAGTTCCCAACAAAAGACAACCAACAACTAATTAATAGAATAAACAAAACGAAAAAAAACTTGCGACATTATTCCACTTTTTTAAATCTTCCCACACCGATTCAATATATCCAAAGTACAATGTCTACGGCTGCTTTTAATTAAGTAATTCATTGGTCACTCGACGCGGTTCGTAACCCGATCATTCCATCTATCACGTACTTACCTGTGCACGCAAATACAGGTTTTCTTATGTTACTAGAACGAGACAAAACATTCTCCATCAAAATCATCAATAAAAATATCTACAATAGACGCTAGTACCATTTAAGGTTCATTTAAGGTTCAAATTATTTTATCAACAAGTCAGACTTTCGAATTGCGTTGCGTTATATAGTAGGTATAAATCACAAAAAACGTGCTTATAGCGCTTCATTAATGTGTGGTGGCGTCCTTAGCGATTTCCTTTTAGCGCTATCAGCGCTGGGTAGTCACTCCAAAAATGCCGTAATGAATGATCGTGACTCAGGACCGAGTTACCGTGACCCAGTCGATCTCGGTGATCGAATCTTTTCGTGGGTCGTGACTCGATCATTCATAAATGCTACGCGATCGAATCACATTGATTTGATCAATCGCGATCGACTCAGGTCTATAATATAGTCATAACGTGGGCACAGCAATCCACTGTTCTATTCGCCACCAAGCAATTGCAATAATAGACACATATATCATTTATAGTGTTAGAAGTAAGTCTATTAAGCAAAATATAGGCATAGTATACTTTGCTACTTATATGTCGTGACTTGATTCTCCCTCGAACTAATTATTTGTTCATTCCCAGGACTAAAGGCTAACACAGAATCCCAGAGTTTTTCGCCTAATTTGTCTGTGTAAGCAGTTAGAGCATCTAAAATCGTCCTGTTGTACCTCTACTTGCCCGTTGGCTCGAGGGGAAGCGACAGCGTTTAAAATATGTTTGATTTTTGATTCTTCACAAATTTTTTTGAAATCTTTGGCAGTAAATGTTTTCTCAATACTAAAATGGCCAATGTCATCGTGATTTAATTTACATAACTGAAATCGTGCCGATTTTGGTACAACCTATTTGAGCTCATTATTTACCACTCGAAAAAGTCTATTATTTTTGATTTTATAATTTTTCTTTACTTCGGCGTACTCTTCGCTCTCTAAAAGACTTCGAATGTGTTGTATATTTGAGTCTTTTAGTTGTAAACTGACAAGCCAATCTTCGTGCGTGATTTTTAGAATAAAAGGAATAAAATCATTATTTGTTTCCGTTGCACCGGGTTGAGGATTTCTACTTAGGGCATCCACATGTGACATGGAATGTCCTGGCTTGTATTGAATATTAAAATTGTATTCTTGTATGGCAATCCACCAACGTGCTATTCTTGGAATCAGGTCTCTTTTTGTAAATGTAGCTCGCAAGGCATTACAATCCGTTACAAGTGTGAATTTTAAGCCTAATAAGTACTAATAAGTATATACACGAAAACGTTGCAGTGATGCTATAACCGCATGCGTTTCTAATTCATAAGCATGGTATTTTTGTTCATCGAGAGTAGTTTTTCGACTAAAATATGCAATGGGTTTCATTAATCCAGAGTCGCTTTTCTGCATTAAAATGCCCGCCAATCCATTCTTACTAGCATCTGTATGCAGGAAGGTTTCATTTCCGGGGTCATAAATACCTAAAAGCGGTCTCTGTATTAACGCTTCCTTTAATTCTCTTGATCCGAGCCCCACTGCCACAAACATTCTTTCCTAGTTAAATCTGTAAGGGCCGTGCTATTGTCGCAAAATTTTTAATAAATTTACGGAAATAGCTTGCTAAGCCAATAAACTGCCGTAGTTCGTGCACGTTACGTGGAGTCGGGAATTGTTCTACTGCCGTTATTTTGGCTTGCCCCGGTCTAATTCCACCCTCGCCTATTTCATAGCCTAAATACTCTAAATTATCTTTGAAAAAATGACATTTTCTTAAGTTCAAAGTTAACCCTGCTTCCTGTAAGAGTTTGAAGGTTTCCTCGAGCCGGTACAATTCTTCGTCGAAACTTTTACCAGGAATCAGGATGTCATCCATGTAGGCGCGCGCGGACTTAAACCAAGTATTTCCAAGTACTTTATTGATTGTACGTTGGAACACGGCAGGAGAATTCACAAGTTCTATATTCATTTCCGTTACATCGGTACACCCTAACTCTGACAATTCCTGGGCAAAGCATGATCGATATTTATAAATAAGATTTACAATAGAGTCTCTTTGTGTCTGCGATAGTTTCATATTGATATTAATATCATTTGGGTCTATCGAAGAGGCATGATTTTTGTTTCATATCCTATTACAATCAATCAGTTCTGTTTTCATTACTTTTGGGACAAACGATAGCGTTGGCTTGGAACTAGAACTGATCCATATGAAATTCTATGGGCTATTGAGAAAAAATTTTGCGCACCAATTTTACACTTTCCCTCATCCAAGCGGTAAACACCTCCTAAGATACAATAGTCGGTTGGACCAGCATTTCGAATACAATTTTCAACAAGGATGTCACAAGTGGACTTTTCTGTATGCATACAATCTACAAATTCTAAATTGTTAACAGCGCTATTAGTCACAATCCGTAAAACAATTTTGTCACCATTGTCATTTATTGGCAAATGGGAAAGTTCAAGTGGCACATCTCGCTTTAGAATGTCTAACTGATGGTTAGTTTTGATTACAACTACTTCTGGGCGCTCCGTGAAATTTTGTCCTACTAGTAACGGTTCATTCATCATTGAAGGCTCGACTATGTATGCATCAATTAGGGCAGTTACTTCACCAAGAGTCAATTTAATTTGGGTTCTCCCTAGCGGAGAACACACGTTATTACCAAAACCGCGAATAGTTGGTAAATTGTCTATGAATCTGGGTAGAGTTCTGATCCACTACTTCACTG